>CAUYON010190390.1:0-10488 GCA_963573935.1 Arctocebus calabarensis
GCATCACAGCTCACAGCAACCTCCAATTCCTGGGCTCAAGCGAGTCTCTTGCCTCCACCTCCCAAGTAGCTGGGACCACAGGCGCCCGCCACAACGCCCGGCCATTTTTTGGTTGCAGCCATCATTGTTGTTTGGCGGGCCCGGGCTGGATTTGAACCCACCAGCTCAGGTGTACGTGGCTGGCGCCTTAGCCTGCTGAGCCACAGGCGCCGAGCCTGCAGTAAACATTTTGAAAAGAAAATCAAAGCGCTGTACAAATGAAAGATGAAGTTGTAAAAAGCAAAGAGCAGGAGGAAGAGGACCCCAGAATGGAGAGTCAGAACCCTGAATATTGCTGTTAGAGGAAGAACAAGCTAGAGTGCTGGGCACTGAGGCTACATATGCTGTATAGTAGGAGAAAAGGGGTTTTGATCCATTTTATTACTATGTCATAGTGTTGTATAGGTAGATCATAATTTATTAATCTATTTTCCTATTAATGGAGATCTGGGTTGTTTTCAATTTCTATCTGTTACACATTCAAGTGCTATGAACAGTCATGTTCAAATCTATGGACATGTGTTTTTATTTATTTGGTGTAGAATGGCAGGGTCAGTACCCCAGTCTTTTGGGGTACTCAGAACAACCCCATGAGGTGATGGGGCAAGTATTATGGGTCAGATAGTAGCTTTATGTTTGGCTTTTAAAGAATCTGTTGAACTGTTTTTCAAAAAATTTTTATCATTTGATATTTCTTCCAATAATGGATATGATGGTCAAGACTCCCCCCCCTTTTTTGAGATAGAGTCTCACTATGTTGCCCTTGATAGAGGCTGTGGCATTACAGCTCACAGCACCCTCAAACTTTTGGGCTTAAGTGATTATCTTGCCTCAGCCTCCTGAGTAGCTGGGGCTACAGGTGCCCACCACAATGCCCGGCTTTTTTTTTTTCTCCTTCCTTCCTTCCTTCCTTCCTTCCTTCCTTCCTTCCTTCCTTCCTTCCTTCCCTCCCTCCCTCCCTCCCTCCCTCCCTCCCTCCCTCCCTCTCTCTCTCTTTCTCTCTTTCTTTCCTTTCTTTCCTTTCTTTCTTCTTTATCGTTGCATAAGCCCTTCTCCTGGATGTGAAGTGGTGTCTCATTGTGGTTTTCATTTATATATTTCCTTGGTGACTGATGACATAGAACATCTATGTGTTTTTGGCCCTTCACAGATGCTCTTTTATATGCCTTTTTGATGTGTCTGTTCAATTTTGTTTCCCATCAAAGAAAATAGGTTGTCTTATTGATTGAGTTGTAAGAGTTATTCTATATTGTGGGTATAAGTCCTTTTTCTGAATATTTTCTCCAGGTAGAGGTTTGCCTATATGTTTTTTAAATGTTATTTTTCAAAAAGCAAAAGTTTTTAATTGTTGTGAAATAGCAATGGTCATAAACATTTGAAGAAATGGTCTATTATTTTTGTTTTCTAAGAAAACTTTGCCTATGCTTTAATCTTATCTAAATCTTTTCTCCCTTGTCCCCTTTTAGAAGTTTTATAATCATAGATACTACATGGAAGTCTATGATCCATTTAATTACTTTTTATATATGTTGAGAGGTAAGAATCAACATTCATTTTCCCTCTCACGGATATCTCTTTGATCTGATACCATTTGTTGGAAAGGCTGTTCTTTTTACATTCAATTGCCTTGGCATCTTTATTGAAAAATCTATTGACTATTCATGGGTGAGTCTATTCTTGATCGCTATTCTGTATGTGGTTTGTAGTTGTCATCGTAGAGGGGATAAGTGATAGGAGACTCATTTTTTTCTTAATAGAACCAGAATCCCGAAATAGATTTTTGGCAGAAAGTTTCTATTTTCCATGATGAAATCAATAGTTTGACTTCTGAAATGTAAAATCAGGAAAAGAGCAAAAATAGAAATAGAGGGAGACATTCACTCATTCCACTCTCTTGAAGCAAGCTGCTCTTGACTTGAAAAATGCACGCTCTCCTATTTTTTCCCCTTCCCTGTGAATTCTTATGGGACACAGTCAGAGCCAGAATTGTCCAGTGGTGAAAAGTGCAATCAAGTCAGATTGCTTGAGTTCCAATCCCAGATCTTCTATTCACCAGCTTTGTTATCTTAGGCAAGTGACTTCATCAAACTCGGCTTTGTCTCCTTCATCTATAAAATAAAATCTACCACATTTGCTTATTTGAGGTGGAGACAGGTTTTGAGACAACCCCTATGAGGCACTTTGTGTCGTTCCTAGAACAATATGAAGGTTGCAAAATTCTGGGCCAGGCTCATCATTACCTTCATTGCTTCCTTCCATATCTAGAGGAAACACGCTTATTTTCTTAGGATAAGGTTACTCGATTGAGGTGGGTTCTCCAAAGAACTAAACGTACCTCCCTCTGAGTGTACGTTCATCTGAACATGGTTATTGTCTTGGTACATGCACTTTGCATAGCCAGGCAGTTCCTGGGTGAGGAACGAGACAGGTTCTATAGGTTTGTTCTTGAGTCGAATTTGTATGTAACTTGGAACAGGTACATTTACCTATTATGTCTAATAGCCTTTTTTTTGTAAGTGGGAACTGTACATAAGCCAGATGTTTGTAACTTGGGGACTCACTGTGGCAGCCCCTATTTGCAAGTGTGACTTGTACATAAGTCAGATGTTCGTAACTCAGGGACTATCTGTACTTAACTGATGATGCTGACACAGAAGACAGGTAATGCTCAGATCTCAGCACTGTGTCCCATGCCCAGGGAAGGCCTTGGGCCTCAGGACAGCCGTTGGGCAGTGGGGCTGGACACCAGTGAGCAGGAGGTATACCCGAACCTGACTGTGCAGTGCTGGGAAGGTGAATGCTGGCCTTCCAAGGCCAGGTGCTGTCTGCAGAGATAGCTTTTAATTCGCCCACACAGCTTATTCCTTGCCACAAATATGCCAACACTTCAAAAGTAAACTCACTTGGATTTTCCAGCCCGGGATATTTTTTAAGTCTTGTTACAAATACAACATGCAATACAAAGATGGTATGAAAATGGGGGCGGTTTTAATTATTATTTGTTAAAAGTTTACCCACCTTTTGCAAACATTAGAAAACGTTACCTATAGGTTATTCCTGCCTGGATTCAACTTTTACTCTATTCAAAGCCCAGCAAGTGCCTGTGCTCATGGCTAGAATTTACTAACAGAGATCTGTAGTGCCAGGAAGGGCAGCAAAGGTGTGATACAGCTGTGGAATCGACTCCACAGAACAGCTGGGCCCAGATGTTTGGGCTCCCCCAACAGGAAGAAACTCAAGGACACATAGAACCAGATATCACACATATCATCTTTGAATCCATACTTTCCTCCGACCTGAGCTGTTTTGAGATGCTCTTATCTTTCATAGTGTAAGTCTGCTGAAAATCCTAGGTAGATTGGGAGAGATGGCCGTTAACACAGATCCTCCAGAGATTTAATAGCTGTCTTACATTTTCTGCATTTGCACCGCTGGAGCCAGCCCTTCCTGCTCTGCTCTGTGGAAGCTGACTTGCGAGAGCCTAGTTAATGGACACTGGGCTTGGCACCAGGAGACGGTGGTTTATTGTCCCCCTCCCCCCTCTGCTCTGCTCCTCACTTGCTCAAGGGTTGAGATCCTCTGACAGGCCTCTCAGCTTCTGGACCGTGGTGGCAGCTCCCCTCCCTGGCCCTCCCAGGGCAGTCAGCACTTTCTGTTGTGGTGACTTCCAGGGTGCCTACTCACCCCATGTCGGGTCCCTCAGTCACCCTGCGGATGGCTTCTTCATGAAGATCTCCACAGTTGGGACACACCATCTGTTTCCTGCTGGGACTCTGACTGATACAAGGGCCAAAATAAGCTCCTTGATAGGAGACTGTGAGAGGCAGAAAATGAAGAGAAGGGAGATAATATTATCCACTCACTGCAGCCTCTGCGTCCTAAACACTATGGGAAGCATTTTGCATGTATGCAGTAAGTGATTACTCAGTGCTTTCTGTGGGCTAAACACTGGTAGGTAGAGCGGCCTTTACTCCTGAAGAGATGACACAATTTAATCCTTATAACAACTCCGTTATTGTTATCATGAGTTTAGGCCTGGGGAGACCAAGTCTAAGAGAGGTTTAGTCACTTTCCCAAGGTCACTAGCATGTAAAGCAGGGCTGGAACTTGAACCCCAGCCGTCTGACTCTGTAGTAACAACAGCTGCTCATGTGCTGGATGGATTCCCGGGAGTGGAGCTGTTATGAGAAAGTGCAGGGAGAGCCTGGAGCCACCTCAGAGAAGGCCACGGAGCTGGACTTGCTGGGGGACCACTGCTGTGCGGACGAGCTGGAGGAAGCTGAAACTGACGAGCACTGATGGCTGCGGGTGACGCTGGCCCTGCCGGGGAGGGTGCGGGATTCTGATGCTTGCTCTTGGCTCTTCCTGGTCCTACCAGGAGCCGGCTGCTCCCGGCAGACAGACACCTCTTTTGTTGAAATCCAGGAGTTTTCCTCTGCTCTGGCACAGGCTTTTGTGTGTCACGAAAGGACTGTGTCCCTCACAGGCAGAAACCTTCACGAGGAGGTCACTCTTTTCTGCAGTTTCCTGAAGGATGCACAAGGCCTCAAGAGGAAGAGTAAACTTGCTGGCATATTGTTGGTGCAGTTGGGATTCAAGCCTTGGGTCCCCTTCATTCTTCTAAGGGTTCTTCTTGAAATCCTGAAGAGAATGATATTGGACAGGACCAATTTCCTCAAAGAACATTCCCGAGCAGCAGCAGGGACAGTCTGAGTGCCCACAGCTGGCTGTCCAGGGGATCTTTGGCATAGCCCACCGGTGGGGCAGCTCACAGACACTGGGGCTGCTGGCGGAAGCCCCCGACGGCTGCCTGGTTCCCCATCTTGAGGCTGAGTAGGAAGCCAGCGTGGGGAGGCAGCAGGCCTTTATCATTCTCTCTCATTTCCAGAAGATCCAGGCTTCTTTATTTCTGTGGTTTATCTATAAACTCCAGTGGGCTTCCCTGCCCTTCCTCTCTCCTTTCTCCCCTTCTTCCTTCCAGCCTGCTTTCCTTTCCTTTCCATTTGTCTTTTCCACTCTCCTCCTCATTTCCCTGTGATCTTCTGTCTCCTTCCTACCCTGACCGTGCCACCTCAGTTTGCTTCAATCATTGGACTAGATGCTGGAGTTCAAGGTTTGCAGGAACTCCTTCCCTTTTAGGGTACATCTTTCTGTGGTACCCGTGTGAGTGTCCCTGGCACCTCACTGTCATCAGGCAGATAATCAGATACCTCCTGGCACAGAAAGGGCTTGACCTTCAAAAGATTCAAATGAGGAAATTACAGGCAATTTAAACATGGGTATTAAACTAGAACCTTCTCGTTTTTCTTTTGAAGGGTTCAAAGAAACACACTAATTGTATTCATACCCATTTCTTATCTGTGTTGAGAAAGCAGGGTACAGTCAGGTCAACTATATCAGCAATTGAAAAATAATAAAAAAATCTCATTTTTCATGGAGCTTAAATACTGGATGACTTTGAACTTCTTTTATCTCTTGGCTTTTGACAAAGCAGGGTGGAGAATAGGGGAATCTAAGGCAGGCGTCGGGTTATCCACCTGGCTGCGTGGGTTTCTTTCTTAGTCCGGATAGTTCTACTTACCTTACAGTGAGCAAACAATCTTTCTTTTAATTTCTCCACTCTATTCCCATTTATGACCAACAATTTAGGATTTTCCATGAACCAGAGAATAACAGTTGATGATACAACTGAGAGCCTACTGCCAAGAAATTTTATTTGTAGAGAAATCTCTAGAGAAGCTCTCTCCATCCCCACCCTGGCCTAGTATCTATCCCGTTATAGCTGGCCCAATATCCATAGAACATAATCCAAGAGGTGGGCGAGTCTGTCCCCAAAGGCCTTATAACTTAAAGTGAGCGAAGGTCTAGAGCTGAGTGTCCATCTCCCACGCTGCCATCTGGTATGCACTGCGTGGTGTCCCATGAATGAAGGACCTGCCGAGTGTCAAAATGCCAGGACACTAACCCTGACATCACCTGGCACACACACAGAGCTGGGCTCCCCAGGGTTGTGAGCTCATACTCCAGGGCGGAAAGAGGTAGATTATTTGTGTGTTTTCTGTTCAAAGATGGCTGCTTCAGGCCTGACCTTGTGGAGGCTTCTAGGCTTAGGGGAGGTGATGTCACCCAGCACTTCCTGCAGCTGCTGTAGTACGAGGAGCTGCCTCCACCCCAAGGCCCCAGAGAGGAGCTGCAGTGCGTGTGGGCTTCATGACAGAAGTAGCGCTTGGACTTGTGAGGACAAGTGGCATTAAACATAACAAATGAGTTAACAGAGGTGTTGACCCTGGAGCGTGTCCCCTGGGGGTGTGGTCCATGTGAGGCCAACCCTGAAGTCTCTTTTGGGTCCAAGTGGTCTACATCGACTAGAGTCATTCTTAAAGAGATTGAAAGCTCTGAATACAACCATCGGGTTAGTTTTGAAGATTTTGTTGTTGTTGTGTTTAAAATTATTTTCTTATAATTTAAAGGACTAGTCAAGGACCTGGTATTCTAGGGCAGTATTTGGGTGATGGATATACCCAAAGTTTAGACTTCACTGCTATACAGTAGATCCATGTAATAAATTCCTTAAATTTATGAAAAACATTTTTTCAAAAGAGCATGGACTATAAAACCAGACAAATCTGTCCTTTGAATACCAGCTCTGCTTCATCACAACAATAACTTTTTTAAAACATTTTTTTTTCTTAACAAAAGAAAAAATTGAGTCAGGGGCATAATACAAATTATGACCCTTATATAGAACCTGACACCAAATTTGGTCATTTGGGAACATGCATATGTAAAAATATGCATTAAGATAAGCATGAGAACACAGGCCAGCCCTTAATCCACAGCCCCTGTAGGGGTAGCTGCAAAGGGAGGTTTGCTTTGTGGACTGAGGGAGCTCTTGGTCCTTTAAACTCAGAGGTGAGCCCTGCATGACAACGCCCTGCTCTGCAGAGGAGCCAGGAGAGCTTGTCTTTGAAGGCAGGGCTCCTCTGGGCATCAAAACTTCACAAGCAGGTCATAGAGCAAAGATGGTGCCAGGAAGAAAGGCAGGAGAGAAGGCTTGTCCTTCTTTCCCTAAGAACAATCTGTAAGGAACCATATACTGAGGCTTAGCATAACACTTGGCACATGGTAAATGCTAGATCAACACTGTATCATAATAATAATGTGAAAGAGGTCCCATGTTAGCTGTTCCTGGGATATAGACAAAATTTCTCAGGGACCCTGGAGGAATGCAACTTCAAATAGTCAAAGCAAGGGTAACTTTTGGGTCTTCTCTGCTGTATAGTATTCCCTAATGATACTGGAATTGTAGGCTCTTGGTCTCTGAGATTCGAAGAAGGAATTGAGGGACCACAAGAGTGGGTGGTAAGTCAGGATTTATTTACAAGAAAGAAGAATTAGAAGAGGAAAAACCAAACCTCCAGGCAAAGAGGACCCTGGAGGGGAACAAACTCCTGCTCCCTCTCTGAGGTGCGTTGAAGGGGAACAAGCTCTCCGGTTCCCTCTCCTAGGTCCAGCCGAGGTCTGCTCCTGAGCTCTCTGCTCAGGGGTTTATATAGTCCCAGGGAGTTGTTTGGCCCTTCTTAGGGCGTTGGTCTTCATCAGTTACAGCTAGCTCTCCAATGAAGACCCAGGCCCTGGAAACTGACATGATAGTGACCAGTCAGATGTGCAGGAGGAGGAGACAGCAAGGCGCCATCCATGAAATGGACTAACCAGAAGAGCTCAGGAAGGAGACAGCAAGGCACCAGTGTCTTCCGCACAGGTGTCCGGCCCTCCCAGCTAGCTCCATCCGCCACAGCATCAGCACCGCCAGGGCCTGGGCTGCGGTTGTAGGGCCACCCTGTCCTGCATCACTAACTCCTGCCATTATAATTCCCTTTGTTTCCATGTAGAAAAAAACTGCAATAACAAACAATACTAAGTACTCCTTTCTATGGGAGCTATTTAAAAAACAAACAAAACCCCTCACAAGAATGTTACTGACAAAACCAACCAAACAAAAAACAACAAAAATCCCAAGCCTTTCATTACCTGTACCATCTCTGTGCACACCATCACGGTCATGTCTTACTGCCTGGGTGTCTGTTTTGCTGCAATTATAATCTTATGAATATTCAAAATAGTACTGATGAAATGAAATTCTTTTTTTTTTTTTTTGATATTTTTCTGGTACTGAAGTGCTGAGAGGGTTGGGAAAATGGACAGTCCCTCTGAGGCTAGAGTGGCCAGGAATGTTTTTGTAATCAGAGGGGTACAGTTTGTGTCTTGGGCTTCCTCCTGGAGGGAAGTGGCTCATACTGGAGCCTTAGTCTGGCTTGACACTGGCTCTCGGGGTCTTAATCTGACCCCCTAGAGCAGCAGAGCATCTGTGCTGGGTCAGATGGGAGTCCTCAGTATCCCCTCAACACTATAGGGGGGCTCAGATGAAGCTTTCCAAGTTGCCTTGGGCAGGACTTTTCTGTAGGTTTGGGGTAAAGGACAAACCTCCCACGTGCCGCCCCATGGAATGTGCTGGGGACCATCGTATCCCAGCAGCTCTCTCCAGAATCCCTTTCTCCATCTCTAATAACCTCTGACCTGTTTATAGTCACAGCGTAAGTGAAGGTTTAAACAAGACTGTGCAACTGAACAATCCTGAACACTTCCTGTGAGCATTTTGTATCAGGTTTGGACTGTTCTAACCTGTGGCTTTAGCATGTCCTTCAAAAATTCCAGTAATAATGAACATAATACCCTAACTTGACTGGTCCTCTCTAGTCACTTTCTCCTCATTCGTTCACCTGTGCAATTGTCAGCCTGGAATTCTGTCCTTCCCCATGTTCCTCTGTGGGACCTACTCGCTCATATTCAGATCTCAAGCCTAATGTCCGCACCTTTCTGCCTCTGTCTCTCCTCTCTACTATAAACCTCAGAGTGTCCTGAGTCTTTCCTTAGAGCACTGGTCAGTTCCATTTTCACGTTTATTTATATGGCCGTTAGACTGAGGTTTGCCTTTTCATCACTGTATCCCTGACATTGAGAGACCCTCCATGGATGCTTGTGAATGAATGGGTGGATGTCTGTTTCACCCACTAAACTGTGGGGTCTGTTGAAATCCATCCCTTCAGACTTCAAGACAAAATTTCATTGTAGTTGTTGTTTAAGAATCTGTGTTGGCCTTAATCTGCTGTCAGTGGTTTTCAATAAGGTAAGAACAATGTTTCCTAGCTCCACTGCAACATGCATTTATTGAGCATCTGCTATACCCTTGGCAATGTTTTAGGCATGTTCTGTGTATCATTGCACCAGTCCTCAGAGCAACCTTCTGTGGCTGGCATTAATACCTGCACTTTACAGGGGAGGAAGCTGAAGTTCAGATGTCCTGGGCATCTAGGTAAAAAACTGTGAATTTGAATTTGATCCTAGGTCTGTCTGACATAAAATCTGTTGTCTTTTCATTATCCTATACCTCTAATATTTAATGTATCTTTTATTATGCATGAAATAATGTGATCTAATTGCATGGAAGAACAAATCATAGAGAGCTATTAAGGTTCACAGGAAAAATACAAAACCCAGGGGGTGACTGGAGGGTGCTGTCTCCATGGTGGTGTGTTCCCAGGGGGTGACTGGAGGGTGCTGTTCCCATGGTGGTGTGTGCCCAGGGGGTGGCTGGCAGGGTGCTGTCTCCATGTTGGTGTGTGCCTAGGGGGTGGCTGGAGGGTGCTGTCTCCGTGGTGGTGTGTGCCCGGGGGGTGGCTGGAGGGTGCTGTCTCTGTGGTGGTGTGTGCCCAGGGGGTGGCTGGAGGGTGCTGTCTCCGTGTTGGTGTGTGCCCAGGGGGTGGCTGGAGGGTGCTGTCTCCGTGGTGGTGTGTGCCCAGGGGGTGACTGGAGGGTGCTGTCTCCATGTTGGTGTGTGCCCAGGGGGTGACTGGAGGGTGCTGTTCCCATGGTGGTGTGTGCCCAGGAGGTGGCTGGCAGGGTGCTGTCTCCGTGTTGGTGTGTGCCCAGGGGGTGGCTGGAGGGTGCTGTCTCCGTGGTGGTGTGTGCCCAGGGGGTGGCTGGAGGGTGCTGTCTCCATGTTGGTGTGTGCCCGGGGGGTGACTGGAGGGTGCTGTTCCCATGGTGGTGTGTGCCCAGGGGGTGACTGGAGGGTGCTGTCTCCGTGGTGGTGTGTGCCCCGGGGGTGGCTGGAGGGTGCTGTCGCCATGGTGGAGAGCGCACGGGCGGCGGCTGGGGCGAGATGGAGCGCGGGTGGTGTGTGCCCGGGGGGGGGCGGGGGGGGGGCGGGTGGGTGCGGGCCCGGTGGTGGTGGGTGCGCGGGGGGTGGCTGGAGGGTGCTGTCTCCGTGGTGGTGTGTGCCCGGGGGGTGGCTGGAGGGTGCTGTCTCCATGGTGGTGTGTGCCTGGGGGGTGACTGGCAGGGTGCTGTCTCCGTGGTGGTGTGTGCCCAGGGGGTGGCTGGAGGGTG
>CAUYON010190393.1:0-60207 GCA_963573935.1 Arctocebus calabarensis
AAATGCCATGAAGGATATCTGTAACAGTATGATCAAAATATTTCTGAATGTATATGAATCGTGCCCTGTGATTGCACCAATGTACATAATTATGATTCAATAAAATTATTAAAAAAAAAAAAAGAAAAGAAAAGAAAAATAATCAGCAATGATATAAATTCCTAGGATATCTGCTTTTTCTATGTAGGATTTTCTGTATTCATTTCCGTCATTCCTTATACTCTCATTCACCATTGCTGTGTACTTGACATCACACATATTTCACTGAGAGAAGCTCTCAAAATTTTAACACAAATGCTTTTAAAGGTTCTTTTATGTGAAACTTATCAAAATTAAATATTTCAGTAAGTTAATAATTAACAAAAATTAATGAATTATGCACATCCCTCCTCTTATAAATGACAGAGAAAAATGTAGCTCACTTCTTCCTGGGTCTTGGTGTTATTTCTCTGAGTTGTAGTACATCGTTTTAGACATATAGTCCTATTTTCATATTGATTTTCTACGGAAATCACCTTCATTTGACATGTATGCTTTAGTAACTTAATGAAATACAAGTGTTTCATATAAACAAAATTCCTTTTGATTCATTGTCAATTTAAGGCCTAAGGTACTAACACAATGGTAACATTTTGCAAGGTTTTTTAGTTATTAGGGCAAGAAAAAAAAAAGAATTAGCTAATTTTGGAATGAGAATTTGCTGTTTCCTTCACCAAAGGAGGCTATATTTCTTCAAGCCAGAAAGGTTGACCTTTGGAATTTTATATTTACAACCAAGAATATAGATATAAAGCTGTTTCAAGTTATATTCTTTATTAGCATGTCATCTTAGGGAAATAACTCAAGCTCTCTAGGCTCAGTTTCTACAATTAGGAAGGTATGAAAAATGTTCACAATTTTGTGGCTTATTTAAGGATAGACGTAATACATTTAACACACTTGGAATGTTCTTTCTTTCTCTCTCTCTCTCTCTTTCTTTCTTTCTTTCTTTCTGTCTGTCTGTCTTTTTCTTCTTCTTCTTAAGACAGAGTCTCACTTTGTTGTACTGGGTAGACAACAGTAGTGTCATCATAGCTCACAGCAACCTCAAACTCCTGGGCTCTTCCTGCCTCAGCCTCCCAAGGAGCTGGGACCACAGGTGCTCCCCACCCATGTCTGGCTAATTTTTCCTATTTTTTGTGGAGACAGAGTCTTTCCCAGGCTGTTCTTGAACTCTTGACTTTAAACAATCCTCCCACCTCAGACTCCCAGAGTGGTAGGATTATAAGTGTGAGCCATTGCACCTGGACAGATATTACTTTTTAAAAGGGTTTTTTCTATGGCTTGTCGAGAAATCAAAGATAAAAAGAGTCTCAGGAATACAGGTGAAGAATGGGGCCAAAGTAAAGCAACATAGGAATCATTTCTATTATGGACTCAGTGTTTTAATTACACTGGTGTTTTCTCAGAAACTATTGATGAAGACAACTAAATTGCACAGGCATAATTTATGTTTCTATAAACTAAGTGATTTAAAAGGTGTTCACTTGGCAAGAATTGCCTTACTTTAACAAATTAATGTATGAAGTAGATTTAATTATCAAAGCTGATGTAATTTATTATTTTGTGGCATATTTTTAAAAGCTAATTTTCTCATCTATAGAAAAGAAGATTTGAATGTACTGAGATATTTAGTGGAGGACAGAGCACTTGCTTAGAAATCAGCAGACCTGGCTTGGCACCCACAGAACAGTGGTTATGGTGCTAGCCACATACACTGTGGGTGGTGGGTTCGAACCCTGTCCGGGCCAGTAAACAACTGCAACAAAAAAATAGGCCTTGGTGGGTGCTCGTAGTCCCAGCTACTTGGGTGGCTGAGGCAAGGGAATCGCTTAAGCTGAAGAGTTTGAAGTTGCTGTGAGCTGTGATGACTCAGCACTCTATTGAGGATGACATAGTAAAGACTCTGTCTCAAAAAAAAAAATAAAAAAAGAAAAGAAAAAAAAGAAATCAGCAAATTAGATGCTGTACGTGTCTTCAGTCAAATTCTTTTCCATTTTTTTTTTCTATTCATTTCAGGATCTATCATGTTCAACACATGATAAGAATCTCCAAGAGTTTACCATCTGAGACAGAGCCTGGCACAGAATAGGGGCTCATTCAACATTTGGTGAATAATGTCACAAGAAATATGTTATGGAAAGCAAAGGGAAATGTGACTCTTACAAAGTGCTAAAAGGTTGTTCTAGGAATAGAGCCAATCTTGCCATAGTGCTCAAGAAGGCTCGTGAAGGAGGTGAGGATCCCAGGGACACATTCATATATGGATAGGATTCAAATAGAGGGAAGTAGAGGAAAGGAGACACTCGATCCTAGGAGGGGAGGGCTGAGAAGGCTCATCCACAAAGTTACTGTGAAGCCACAGGCAGAGGTACAGAGAGCCGTGCCAGTTACCCGTGGGGGGAGGGGTCCCACTGAGGGAGGGCCAGGGTCTCTGATAATTCCCATTAACCTTATACTTCAAATCTTCCAATCGTATCTTTACTTCATTCTCTGCCACAACATTCTTTTCTTTCTAGATTTGAAATACTTTCTTCATAGTTCTATCATCTTTTATGCAGATGATCGCAAGAGCCTTATTAATTAACTGATATCCTTGCTGCCACTCTCGCCTCACTTTTCTTGGCTTATTATTCCCACTTGTCCCAGAAACCTGGCAGCCAGAGTAATTTTGTTGAAATTTAAGTTGTAGCATGTCACTCTACTGCTCAACTCTCCAGCAGATAATAATTTGCTATTCTTCATATAATTATTATTCTTCATATGATTTCTGGTAATAATTTTCAGAATCTTACAAGACCCTGATGGATCTGGCTCCCTGTTAGCTATTTGCCTTCCCCTTGCTCACCTTGTTCCAGTTACATCAAGATTCTGGACGTGCTCAGTGTGTGCCTCACTGCTGTTTCTGAGGCTAGAGGGTTCTTCCCCTCGATGGCACACTCGCTCACTTTCAGCATGTGGTTTCTTATCTACCACACTCTCAGTAAAGCCTCAGTGACCATCCATTTAAAGTTTCCATCCTGCTATCACCCTTTCCCTTTTCTCCTCTGCCTTTAGCTTTTTATTCCTTGGCTATCTTAGATTAGGTTCACTAAGCATACTTTTAGATGAACTCAGCATCACATGATTTGTTGAGGAAATTCTCTAAATTGTGGTGACTAAGTCCCATTCCCTTTTCCAACTTATGAGTTAAAACTGGACTGGAGAGTAACAAGCCCTAATAGATCATTTGAGTTCCAAACACACTTAAACATTCTTCCATGCTCCCATTATGTAGCAGCAATTTTATTTCCTCCTGATGGTCAAAGTTAATTACTCCTGCCAGTATCGTGACTCTTTTTTGCTGCTTGCTACTCTACTGATACAAGAGGCCCAAACCAACTAACTTAAAATTTAGTGGAACTCTTACTGTGACCCCAGAACCTTTTACACGGTCAGAGCTCTAATGGTCTAGGATTCTTTAGACTTTGTTATTTTATATTTCTATTGAGTGCTTGAAATATAGCACTTGAGTATTTTTTTAAAGAATGAAGAAATACGGCTCGGCGCCTGTGGCTCAATGGGCCGAGGCGCCAGTCACATACACCTGAGCTCGCGGGTTCAAATCCAGCCCGGACCCGCCAAACAACAATGATGGCTGCAACCAAAAAATGGCCAGGCATTGTGGCGGGTGCCTGTGGTCCCAGGTACTTGGGAGGCAGAGGCAGGAGACTCGCTTGAGCCCAGGAATTGGAGGTTGCTGTGAGCTGTGATGCCATATCACTCTATCCAGGGTGACAGCTTGAGGCTCTGCCTCAAAAAAAAAAAAAAATAAAATAAATGAATGAAGAAATACTGCCTAGCTCATCAGATGTGTTTATATCCTGGCTGACTTGCTTTCCTATTCTTCTGAGGAAAAAAAGAGTCCTTGGAATTCAAGTTCTCTGAATTTTTGACAAGGTTCAGTGACCAGCTGTCCATGACTGTGCACCCCTATGTATTGCTCGTCTGCTTGATTATTGTCACATGGTCGTACTGTGGAAACTCATGCAGGAACTTCTGTCCTTCTCTACTGCTACAATTTACCCCCATATTCATCTGCCTTCATTATCCATCTAGGTTCTAGACCTGAGCATCTTCCCAGAGTGATCATTCTCATCACTTGTTGAGACCAGATCCTAAGAGGAAGTCTATGAACAAAGGTGAGAAATTTTCATACTTGTTCAGGGATTGTCCAAAAATTAAGTTCAACTCAGGAGCATCTCTCAGGTGAGTCACGAGCACTTCCCCTCTGCCAAGCACTAGGCATCAGACTGTCCCTTCCACTTCTGTATTCCAAGCTCTGTATTTCTAGACTTGACCTAGCTTTTGAGATGCCTCCTGTTTAGACAATTTCACTCAAAGGATGTCATATCCATCAAGAGTGATCAATCATATTCATCAAGACTGGCTGTTATTTCTCGGTAAATTTTGTTGCTCTCTCCCTTTAAAGCTGGATTAAATTAGTGTCAGTCAGCGTACTCCGCAGCAGAACTTCTCGGGAAAGATGGAGGTTGCCATTGGCATTCAGTTGTTACTTCTCAACTTCTAGCAGGTATCAGCTGAGTGGAAATGACACTTTGGAGTGGGCAAGGGAGGGGGAACATGGGTATGTGGTTTGCCTCTAAGGATTGCTTAATGTTGTTGTCAAATTTGGCCATGTGTTTAACTGTTCTGAATGTGCTCAACTATATTAGACAGGTAAGGAAAAAAAGTCCATTATTGAAGAAGTGATAAAAAGCTAAATACCAGGGCCAAACTGGATATGCTTCAGATGAGAACATTCTTTTTCCTTTATTTCTATAAAATAAAAGTAGACAATTGCTTTTTTGACCAATGGCGCTCCCAAGGGTCATTCTCTGGCCACTGAAATTATAATATAGCTTATTTAAGTATGGAAAATTCTCACAAATAAGGTATCTCATGGTCAACTATCTTAGGACTTCATGCCTCACTCATTGCCTCTGACCCATAAGTCTTAACTAAATGTAACGTCTAGCATTGACGTTTTTAACTGTGGAAGTTTCCTCCTCCTCTTTAATTCTGACCCCAGGATAGTGTTGTCTTCTTACTGGAATTCAAACATTGCTCTTCAGGTTCATGTTGAAACCACTCTCATCAATTAATTCTATACAACGTGTTTCCTTTTCATGCTTGCCACACTTCTACTGTGGAACTAAAGTTTAACACCTATAATATGATTAGAAACAAACATTGAACTCTATCTCTATCTCTATCAATCTCAACCACAATATCTTATCACAGATGTGCTATTTTGCTATCTTTCTGACTTCTTTTGTCTAGTAGGTGTCATCATATTGCCAGTGAAAATAGAAAGATTCTTCAATTTGGATAGATCTTAACTGGCATTTTACCCTTCACACATAATATCTGGGTGTCTTGGGCCAATTCACTTATGTACCAGAATCTCATTTCCCTCATTGGTAATACAGAAATAAGTATGTCTATCTTCAGGGCACATTGTGGGCATGTGAGTGAGAATGTGTGGGAAAAGAGTAAGTAATTGTAGGTTCTTCATAGGTTTGGGTTTGCTTTCTTTCCCCACTTACACCTTTCTTTCCTCAGTGAATGAAATGATTATAAGACAGTTGTATGTAGGCAATTTAGTTAAATATAAGATTTTTGTGGAGGACAGTGTTGTAATATGGTTACTTTTCCAATATAATGAACATTGGTTTATTTACTGAAAACATTTTTCCAGGAATACTTATGTCCTGTTTCTTTTCACTTCTAAACAAGATGTTGCTTTTTTTTTCTGGATTAGATTACTGGCAGGAAAAGCTTTGAGCTGGCTCTGGAGGCAGGCTGCGGCATCAGGGGAAAGTGGCAAACATTTTTACTTTCTCCATTAAAACTATGAACAATAACTAGAAAACTGATAAACCCCATAAATAATTTTTTTTAGCTGATTCTTGTTCTAGGAAACTTCATATTTGGGTATGTTGTTTCGTTTGGGTCCATTCCCCAGATCAATACATTTTTTTTCAGAAAACTATTCTTATAGCTTAATATAGAGTTTTCTATTTCACCAATCCAGCACTATTGTCTTCCAAATTAGAACATTTCAATCTGTTCAGTAACTCTTGCTGAAAATTGGGCAAATTTCATCAAAATCCTCTGACATTTTGCCCAGAATGTGTAAGATTATTATTATTAATTATTTATAGTCACTTGGAGTTAGAAAGAGCACTTTAAAAAAAGTGCATTATAAATATTGTATAGAATAACAATTACCACCACAAAGAATGTGCAAAATAATTCTGAGACATAGTATGAAATAATATTTAACAGTATTATCAATAATTATAGTACTGACATTTATGTGCCAAAATTGTGCTATGTGTGTGGCTAACTTTTTGAATTAAAAGGGAATAATAAGTGAGTTTATAAGTATAAAAATTATTAAAGACTTGCAGATTTATCCTAAGTAACAATTACTTCTCATAACTGAATAACCTGATTTTTAAGTATACACATATTTTAAAACTTAAAATTCACTCAGAAGGATTTTCCTTAATAAATAATCTGGGACTTCTCAAAAATGCTTGATATTTGAATGTGGAGGATGGTGACAAAGTTTACTAAAGGCTCTCTAGTGTTAGGACATTAATTCACTTAGTAAATACTTATTAAATGTTTACTATAAATAAGGTGCTGGGTTAGGCTAGGCATTAAAAGAGTGACCGAGACTTTTTTCTTCTTTTGGGGAAGCTTGTAGAGTAGTGAGGGAGATATAAATGCAAATAAAGAGTCTGGTAATTTGTGGCAGGTACTTAGAAGTAGAAAAGATTTTTAAAAATATAAAAAGATAGGAGAGAATTCACTTTGGCTGAATCTCGGTAAATTCAGGCTTTTATGAAAGACGACAATTACAGTAAACTAATGCTGGTTGTTAAATGCTGTGACAATTTCAGAACATGGGTAAAGTGATCTTATAGCTTGAGCTAACTCCTGACATGTACGATGACATTTTAAAAATACAGAAAATTTTAGGGATAACAATATGTAAATAAAATTTCAGGCTCCTAATATTTCTCTGCTTCAAGTTCATGGGTGGCAGAAGCTCTTAATTAGGATATCCACAAACTTCTTGGAATGGTAGGTAACAAAGTATCTATATAAGCTGAAGGGAATTTTTGTGAGTAAAGGGTCCACAGCTTAAATCAGAGACCCCGAATCGTTTATAATTTATAAAAGATTAAGAGTTCTTAATCTACAGGAATTGGCCATTCACCTAACATTTCATTATTGCAGGGTAAGTACTAATTTCAATAATTAACTTTAAGTTTTAAGAACAAATGCTCTGGAGTGTGGAGTATATGGTGTTATAGTAATTGATAAATCTTGTAATAGATCAAGGTTTCTGCTATTCCTGAACTGTTTTCTCTAAATCCCCAAAGATAACATAATTAGGCCTTTTGTTTTTTACTGTTATATTTTTGGTAAATAATAATAAGACAGGAATGTATAGCTTGATATACTGTCTAGCAAGTGTGGGACTAAAAACCATTTTCTTCTACTGATACTTAAGAAAAAAATAATTTTTCTATATTTCTTACCTTGAAAATAGTCTCAATGTATTATAGTAATAAATTAATTTTATTATTACATGAACTAGTTATTAGAAGTTATATGTTTGCTATTTTCCTTCTGTTTCTTTTTATAGTTGAGCATATGTCATTTAAATTTTTCACCATAAAAGTATATCCTACTTTGTTATATTTTTACTAAACCTTTGGGAAAAGTTATGATTTAATGTTCAACCTTACCATTAAAGTAAAACTAACCATAGGATATCAGGAAATTAGACAATAACCTTATTAATGTATTTAGAAGCATTATTGAAATTATCGTCCAACTGGATTTGTTAAAACATCACAAACCTCGAGTTTTAAGAGTTTCCCATTAATTTGGTTCACCAGTTAAATAAATGCCAGTACTATTATTTAAGTCATAGAAAAAAATGCAACAGGATACTGGAGCAAATGATAAATTCACTCTGCATCAGTGAAAAATTTGCCAGATGGATTCTTCTTTTTAAAAGACTATATCTGAAGACTATACTTTCAGGGATCGTTTCTATAGTTCGTCACTGGAGAAGCCTCTCTGAATGTGTAGAGCACCTGAAAACACGAGGAGGCCCAGGGTTCTCTCCTGAGCGAGAAGTTGCCATTTCCCATTAATGATTCTTCTCCTCTTCCTTTGGGGGAGTAAGAGGAAGAGAAAAAAAATAAAAATTATATCTGAATCAGATGATAGGGTTAATTTTAGTGGGACCCAGCCTGGTCCAGCAGAACAGTACAGGCTTTCAAGGCCTCCTCGTATTTGCTGTCTGTGTGGCTTTTGGGGGTTCACTTTGTCTCTCTGGGAATCAGATTCTTCGTGAGTAAAAATGAAACCTGGATTGGCATGATGATGATTAACAGTGCACGGAATGCATTCTAGTGTTTTACACAGACTGGTGATTAGTAAAATTATCATTATTAATTGTCATGCAGAAGGAAACAGTTCTGCCGATTAAAATGAATAGAATGACCCTTGTTGAAAAGTATATGAAAAAAATCATTAATTTTTGTCTAGATTTTAATTTTGTCATCTATAAAATGAAATTATTAAAGTTTCTAATAGTCCATCCAACTCTAATATCCATACTTTTTAAAAAAACAAATGAATATGTGTCTGTATTCGAAATGTTGTTTTTTTTTTTTAACTTAATTTTAACCAGTGATTTGGACCAATGAGGTATACTTGACCAGATAGGTAGGTTAAAACAAATAATTATCTAACTACATGTGTTTTAAAAAATTGTTTAGAGATGACTGAACCCAATTTCCTACTAGAGAAAAACAATATTCTTTCTTCCTTGTGCCTAAAATATAGCAGCTTTAGAACTTGGGCTGTTTCATACCTTACAGTATAACCTGAGAATGTTCTCTGACAAAATAAGATAGGTTTTAAATGTCAGAACCCACAAGAGAAAAACAACTTTTACTTTTAAGTGACTATTGAATATCAGATACATTTGATTTTTGCCATTCTTCTTTTTTCAATCCCAGACACATAATGCTGCAGGATATTTTACTTAACATAACGCCCTTAAGGAAATGGGCTGAACCTTTGAACATGAATGTGAACCTTGTAAGGTGAACAGCAATCTTATTAAGCCATCTTGACAATGTGGTGTTTCTCATCCCAGAGACTTTACCTACATAACGTAAGGAAATACGGATCACATGAGACAGACATTTCAGTCAGTGTGATGAACAGAAGCGCAGGTTTATTATTATTTTGGCAACTAATTTGGATACTGAATTTATTAATACAGTATGAATTACTTCCCAAGCAAGAGGTGACTTTGTTGCAGAAAAATTTCCTCTTTCCTCTCTCATAATTTTGATGGATGTATTAGTGTATTTATAACTTTATTTCATTTCAAAATAGATGCTGAATCAGTAATTTTTTATATGAAATGAATGGTTTAAATAAGAATGATTATGGAAATGTTAAGAATTACTAAATAGAAAGTCAATCTCTCTTTGCTGAGGGAAATTTCTGGGGAGAAAACCTAAAGAAATAAATGTTAGAATGTTTCATTTTGGTCTATACTGATTTATTTTTTCGTTTTAAAAACAGGCAAATATATTTTGATAAGGGAAGTGAGGTGACTTCATTTGAGGAAAAGGGCAGTTAACTTAGGTGTTAACTACATTATCAGAAAAAACTGACTTGAACTGACTTGTTTCAAATGATCAATATCATACATGTCCAGAGTTTTGAGCCTTGTGGCTCAGTGAGTAGGGGACCGCCCCGTATACCAAGGGTGGTGGCTTCAATCCCGCCCCAGCCAAACTGCATCAAAAAATAGCTGGGCGTTGTGCTGGGCGCCTGTAGTCCCAGCTACTTGGGAGGCTGAGGAAAGAGAATCGCCTAAGCCCAAGAGCTGGAGGTTGCTGTGAGCTGTGATGCCAGGGCAATCTACCGAGGGCGATAAAGTGAGACTCTGTCTCTACCAAAAAAAAAAAAAATTAACAAAGCTGAGAGTGGGAACCAACAGAATCTTGGTCAAACCCATAGCGCAGTGGTTCTCAATCTTCGTAATGCCGCAGCCCTTTAATACAATTCCTGTGGGTCACGACCCACAGGTTGAGAACCACTGCCATTGGGTAACCATCTATTTTTTTCTTTTCTTTAATTGCAAGCATATCTCTTAGGGTTTTGGGTCCCCTTCTCCAGTCTAAGTTGATTGATCTCTAAAATCTGCCTTTTGGGAATGCCCATTTTATGATCCTAGGAATTAATTTCCCCTTTCACTGTTACATATAGACAATTTTTTTCTTCTTATTTGGATCTCAAGTTTTGCCTTTTTTTGCTGTCTTGACTTGATGACTCCTTTTCCTAATAGTTTCCTAAGGCACAGTGCTCAGAAGGTAAACAATGAGTTTATCCTAATACACAATTGTTATTTTGGCTAGGAATAAAATTCTGGATTCAGTATAATTTCTATATAATTTTAATGGTACTGTACCACTGATTTTAAACTTCCAAAGTTGCAGTCGAAAACATGGATAACATTTTAATATCTAATATTTTATATGTTACAGGAGTGTTTTCTTTCCAGAAATTTTGATTCTCTAGTATTCTGAAATATCGAGATGGTGCTTTTTAGTTTGGGTATATTGGTTTTAATTTGTTTTATTGTCTTTAATGGGCCTTTTCAATCTGGAGACAAATATGTTTTAGTTTTAGTAAAGTCTCTTGTTGTAATTTCTTCCTTTAATCTCCTTTCCTGTGCTCTTTCTTTTAAGGTGTTGAAATAATCTGATGTTTGTCCTCCTGGATATGTGTGTGTGTGTGTATTATTTTATTTGTCTCTAGTTTTCTTTTTCTGCCACCTCCCTTGTTGACTCCAATGCTTTTAAAGGCTCATATCATTATTATATATTGGGATCACTTAAGTAATTTTATTTTACAATCAGCTGCTTAGTAATCTTATTTGATCTGCAAAGTCTCTTCATAGTAGTACTCAGACTAATGTTTTGTTAAATAACCATAGAGTGAAAATCTTAGGGGAGCATCTTTGGAGTTATGTTCCCATGATGCCTGTATTTATCTGTATTTCATTGCTATTCATCATCTGCCAGTGAAACTTCACAGACTTCCTACAATATGGTTTTTCTAGATCAGCTGCTCTCAAACTTTGGTCTGTGTCAGAAAATCCTAAAGGACTAATTTGGGGTTCAGAGGCCCAAATTCTTAGAGTAGCTTGGGGTCTGGGCCTTCATATTTTTACCAAGTTCTCTGAGTGATTCTTATGCTCATTGAAGTTTGCTCAACCTTGGTTGAATAATAAAAATAATTAGGAAGTTTTTAACATCACAATGCATTGAGTACATCCAAATCAATTAAATCAGAGTCTCCAAAGGTAGTAATCCATGTATCAGTATCTTCCAAAGTTCTAAAGAGATATACTTTTCTAGACCACTGCTTCTCAAATGGTAATCCATGTATGAATGGCCTGAGAGCCTTGTTAAAACGCAGGCTGTGGTTCAGTTGGGTTTTGGTGGGGCTGACATACTGCACTCTATGAAGCTCCTGGGTCATGCCATGCTGCTGGCCCACAGACCACACTTTGAGTAGCAAGATTATAGCCCATTTTAACATTCTTATATTATCCTGAAACTGTGTCAGAAACATTGCTAGAGTTTCCACAGATATTTCCTTTACAGTAAAGTTGAAAATTTCATGTGTCAAATTATAGCCCCAATGTTAATAGATCTCAAGAAAACTTGGTTTAAAATTTGGGGAAAACTTAGCAGTGACATAAATCTAATTGCATTGTGTGCAGGGATGGGGCATGTGTATTCACACACTTTTTTTTTTTTCACTTGACTATCTTCTAACACCTGGGAAAGCACCGTGCAGTATTTGGTTTCAAAATAATCATACCCTATAATATTTAGCCTATCATTGAAAACATAGAAATTTTCCTATTGCTCTGTACTCCATTGATTATAAGATTATTCCATGTGATAGCTCACATTTAGCTGTCTAGATGTCATAATAGGTATCATTTGTACAAAGACAAGAATACAATGTGGAAAACTTTTACGTTGTTAAAGCCATATTTACAAATCCAAGCTGATTAAAATGCTGTGTGTATGCTTTATGAAAATTCACTATTAAACAAAGCTTTGTTGAGGTACCCTAAGCCAAAGGGATGTCCAAAGGTGAAAGAAACAGGTTCCTGAAAGTGCTGAATAACTGTTGGAGAATAGACTATTTGATGTAAAATAATGTTTTTTGAAAGGCTGTGGGAGAGCTTAGGAGGAACTTATAAGGTCTAGCAATGTCAGAGGAAATGGCAATTGAGCTGGACTTTGATATAGGAAAGATTTGGACCAATGGCTTTGTTTGAATAAAGATAAAAAGAAGGGAACGTATATGCAACTCTATAAGTAATTTATAAGAAATAGTCAGCAGTGTCATTCCATAAAGGACATGGAATGGCAGAGAAACAGTAAAAGATATTTGGAGCCAGATCATGGTCAAACTTTGAATGGCAATCTTCAAAGAGCTTGGAATTTATTTGCCAGGCAGTTGGGACAATAATGAAATATTTTGAACGGGAAACTGACACATTTGATTAACTTGTGATGAGCTTTAGAAAGATCACCTTGACCATGGTAGAGAGGGTGGGTTGCGGCAGTGCCATAGGGCTGAGTTCACTGATCCAACACAGAACTCCTTCCTACTGAGCCTCAGGGTGTTCTCAGAATCTTTCTCAAAGTAACACTCTGGGCTTAACAATTAATTTGACACAGGACATAAAAACAACTTGCCATTCTGGAACAGGAGACAGGTGAGACACATTAGGAAATTAATATACTATAAGGGTAGCTCTGAGGAGGCATTCATAGTACCGTCTTCTTACCACAATCAAATAGCAGGAGGGTTCAGTACAAATCACCTTTCACATGAAGACCTGTGATTCAAATGATCTTACACATTGTCCAGACAAAAGAAAGCCTGTGAACAATGTGATATTTTTCTTTAAGGACGTGTGAAATACTTTGACTAGGAGGATTCGACTTGTGTTGGCTATTTTAGCTAAAATTAAAACGGGTCAAAAGATGATTTGAAAATGTAGTGAGAGAAGTAAAGTACTGAAGGAACTGTATAAGGGTTTATATCAATTCATTTCTAACTTGTTTGAATTTCTGCACAGGTATGTACTTTTTTTAGTCAGAGAAACAAACAACAAAGCCATATGAAAAATGAAAGTGAGGAGTAAGAAGTCATTAAAAAGACATTGGCAAAATCGATTATGGAGCAGAGTTTATACAGTAAATAACAGGACTAAATGTCATCTTGTACACGTCTTAGTTTATATATTGGACAGAGCCATAGGGCACACGAAACTCTATAAGCTCTTGTTTTTATAGTAAATGCTTAATTCATAGATGAGGCATTTTTAGACACCAAGTCTTCTCTGGCCTTTATTCTGACTGGTAAAGTATCCTACGTTGATCTGATTGCACTTGTTTGAATTGAATGTAATTTAGATTTTGAATTTTAAAGTTATCAACAAAATTATAATTGAAGGCCATTAAAGATTATTGGATCAATGTGGCTATTATAAGAATTACGGCATTTCGTAGCTTCACATTATTAAGAGAAGTTAAGAAAATTGAGGTAATAACATTGAAATTATTATAATTTGATGTACTTCTAATTTAGGTCTTTCTAGGAAGAATACTTACCACATAATGTTTTATTGTTAAATATTATAGTAAATATAAAAAGCTCTTATAACTGACTCTGTTAACTATATCCAAAATGCATGTGTGAAGTAGCCTACCATTTTTAGATTTTGCTTTATTAGACTCAACACTATTTTATCCTATTATTGATTAAAATAGTGATTTTTACTGAAAACTCATCCCAAAATGACTCAATAAAAATTTTTCACTGTAATCGATGTTTCTGACAAATTTTGATTTGATGCTGCTGCTGCCTTTTGTACTTTTCCAATATGTTATTGGATTTTTAAAAAATATACCATAAGCTTTTTCAAGTATATACATGTAATTTACTTAGAGGGGCCTATAAAAAGGTCTTTACAGGATTCAAGGACAGATGGCTGACTACAGTCATTGCTTACTGGATAGTTCGGGAGTTTCGGATAAAGGTGAAAGAAAAAGGACCCAGGTCAAGGATAGATCAGAGGAAGAAATATAGAAGTCTGCTGGAGATGTCAGAGAGGAAAAGTGAGAAGCAGAGAAGGAAGAGGAAAAGGAAAAAGAGATATTGATGAGGATCAAACCCAGAGAGGCTCAGAGCACAGTGGAGGGTTAGGGAGGATTCTTTCCATTTTCCCACACTTCTTTGATCAGCGGCCAACCAGTTGGCTTGGAGGCTTTTCCACACCCAAAAGCCAAAGCACTGTGGCAACCACTGAACTGGCGAGAACTTGTATGATACCAGAGCTTGGACATTCTGTGTGTGATTCTCCTCCAGGGAGAGTGAATTCAGAGGCCTGAAAACTGGCTTTCTTTCATTCATAGCTTTACTCTCCTCTGCCCCTCCCCTGACCTCCCCTGCCCACTGCAATGGGAAGAGCAGTTTGAGCCAAGAATCTGTTGAGTGTATGTCTCTCCAGCGGGCACATCTTCCAGTTTGAGGTTCCCACAGAGAGTGGGGCCATGCCTTTCACCTTGAGGACCTGAAGTCTCTGATTGTGAGCTCCCTGCCTGACGACTTTTCTCAGGGATGAGATGAGTAAGTCAGACACACAGGCTGGATCACACGCTCCCAGTAGTAGAGCAAATGGTGAGGACACACAAGAGGGAGATTTGGGAGCCAAACACGGGAGGCAAGAGAGCCCACATGGACAGAACTGGTGGGAAAATACTGTGGAGATCCAAGATGTGGTGATCTGGGGAGCACCCCCCACACACACCACTGGAAAGCCCCACTGTCTAGGGTGAGCCCTCCATCCCAGCCCAAGGCACTATGGCAACCAAGTGCAGTGTGTTCAGACACCCATTTACACATTATACACCCATTTATACAGTGTGTTCAGACACCCATTTGCAACCTGACACCAGAAGGTAGGGGTAACACAAGAAGGGAAGACCCAGCCCGGGGAACAGTGGCCCATTCCACAGGAGGAAACTTTCCGGTTTGGAAAGCCAGCCTGTTCCCAGTGGCTTTTCCTAGCAGCTGGAAAAACAACCTTGGAGCCCTGCTGAGATTCAAAGGCATGCTGTTCGACTAGGGAGGAACTCCTGGTGGGGAAGATCCCAGCCCACAGCACCATAGCTACTAAGTGTGGTGCAGTCAGAAGCCCTTTTGCAACCAGACACCAGAGGGCAGGGGTAAGGCAACAGGGCGGAGCTCACCACAGCCAGTCCCGAAACAACAACCTCTTCATCACCAGTAGTCATCCTGGTTTGGAGAGCCAGCCTCAATCATACTCCCCGTGGCTCCCCCTCTCCCTTTCCACTGGGAAAGCAACTTTTACCTTCCAGAGCCTCACAACCTAACCAGGCCTAGCATCACTCCTTCACCAACTTCTGCCCTGGTGGAGAACCAGCAACTGGCTCTGAGCGACGAGGCCCCTCCGAAACCCTGGGGCATTCATTGCTCCTACTGAGGGGCTAGAACATATTACAGACACAAAAGAACATGTTCGCACTTGGCTCTTTGCTGCAAGCATAACCACTGACAGGGAGAACAACTCTATAGCTCATTACAGCATCTGCCAACTCAGTGAAATAGCTGACTTTTACTCACAAGCATCACCCACCACCTGAGAGATTAAGCTGGGAGTCACAATACACTTCACACTACTGGGAAGAGGTGAGGACAGCAGGATAAAAGCAACCAGGGAGTCACTTGTTTTTAGGAGAGAAACAAAGGTTATGGGTGGCTCGATCTGTGAGGGGTGTTCCTCTTCCACTGCAGGTCACTGGGCCGACTGGCGGGCTGCTCAGAGTATATGCAGGACATTCTATGAGGCAGCAGGAGCAGCAGAGATCTGTCACGGCTAACCCCAAGCTTCTGTAAGTGATGTCATCCTGATCACTCTGGTGCACAGAGGCAGGTCCACTTGGGATCTAGTCTTCCAGTAGTAGCCTTTGCATCACCCTTGCTGGGCCAGGAAGGGAAATCCCATGTTGGGCCTTATGACTAGGAGACCAGCATGATTCCTCTCTGGTGTGGGGGGTGAAAAGAGCCCCAGATGCCACAGACACTACTTGGGAAACCTGGGGTGACTCTGTGGTGGATCCTAGATGTAGGGGAGAACCACTGCTGACCAGCATATTCTGTCCACCTACACAGACTCTGGGCCACTGAGACAAATTCCTGACTGTATACCTGGGCAGCGATCCCCAGGTTGATGGAACAGTCCCCCATGTGGGCAACTCTGCCTCCCAAATCCCCAGTCCCAGCTCTGAATCTGTCACTGTGGTAGAGTTGGAGGCTCTGCTCCTATAATTTCAGGGCCCCCACTGGGCTGACACATTAACTCCTGAGACTCAAGAGTTCTGCCTGAACCCAACACCCCACCACTGAGTCTGCACCACTACCACTGGGCTAGCAGAACCTCCCTGAGGACCAACACTTCACTCAGGACCCCCAACCCTGAGCAGCTATCATTCCTGGACTTGGTTTAAAAGATTCCCCAGCAAAAGAGAATAGATGCCCCTGTAGCCCTATTAATGCAGAGCTCAGAGAACAGGAGCCAGATGAGACGACACCAGCATAAGAACCCTGGCAACATGAAAAACCAAAATAGTTCAACAACTCAAGGGAACACATTGGAGTAATAGTATGGGTCTCCACCCACAAGGAAATTGCCAAAATGACAAAACTGGAATTCAGAATTCCATTGGCAGGTGAGGTGAATGGAATTTAAGAGACAATTGAAAACCAACATAAAGATGCCAAAAAATATTTTAGGAAATCAATGAAAAAAATGAAAAAGTCACCACAGAGCTCGATAATATAAGAAAGGATATAATAGAACTTAAAGAAATGAAAGAGTCTTTTACAGAATTTCAAAACAGCAGAAGCTTTAACAGCAGGCTAAACAAAGGAGAAAAAGAATTTCAGAGGCTCTTGAGAAAACTCAGTCATTCAAAGAGGTAGACAAGAGTATAAAAAATGTGTGGACAATCACTGAGAGAGATACAGGACTATGTGAAGTGTGTTAACATTTGAATTATAGGTATCCTGAATGAAAAAAAAAGAAGAAAGAACTAAAATCTTGGAAAACCTATCTGGGGAAATTAATGAAGAGAACTTCCTTGTTTCATCAGAAATTCACACAAACTGATACCAGGTGGACTTGGAAAACCAGGAAAAATGATTGCAAGTAAGTCATCTCCAAGACCAAAGTAATCAACCTGGTCAAAGCTAAAATGAAGGAGAAAATAATATAATCAGTGCAATAAAAGTGTCAAATAACCAAAAAAGGAAAAGCCATCAAGCTAACTGTAGACTTCTCAGTGAAAACCTTACAGGCCAGAAGGGATT
Source organism: Arctocebus calabarensis (assembly GCA_963573935.1). NCBI lineage: Eukaryota > Metazoa > Chordata > Mammalia > Primates > Lorisidae > Arctocebus > Arctocebus calabarensis. The sequence goes on from CAUYON010190393.1 coordinate 17,620, forward strand.
GTGGCCCTCTTTTCTATTGACTGAAACAGAACAGCTGTTACTCTAGAATTCTGTATCCTGGAAAACTAAGGATCAATAAAGAAAGAAGGTTCCTTTCAGACAAACACTGAGGAAATTTAGCATGACCAGACCTGCCGTGCATGAAATCCTCAGAACAGCATTATCCACAAATCAGCACAACGGATACCCACCAGTGTAAAATGATCTACCCTCCTTCACACTAATAATTCTTACAAAGCAACAGAACAAGCGGTATAGCAAAGCAATAGGAAATTGCACAACAGGATGAATAGATCAACATCCCACATATAAATGCTATCAATTAATGTTAATGGACTGAATGCTCCTCTCAAATGAAATAGGCTGACTATGCATGAAAAAAAAAAAAAACACAACCCAAGTATCTGTTGTCTCCAGGAAATAAATCTAATGGTTAAATGGAGAAATTCAACAAGAAGGCATAACAATTTGAAATGTATTTGGACCCAAAATAGGACCTCGGATACATAAAGCAAATTTTACTAAAGCTAAGCAAAGAAAAAATAACCCTATTGTAATGACTGGGGACCTCCACATCCTATTGTCAGAGTTTGAAAAGTCATCAAGGCACCAAATAAATAAATAAACTGTACCTAAACCACACTCTAAGTCAAATGGACCTGACAGACATGTACAGAATATTCTACTCCAAAACTATAGAATATACATCCTTCTCAGCAGGACACAGGACCTTCTCCAAGATTAATCATATCAGGCCATGAAATCTTACTAAAACCTGAAATCACACCATGTGCCTTCTCAAATCACAGCAGAATAAAAGTACAAATCATCACAATAGAAACACTCAAACCTACACAAAGCCTTGGGAAGTAAACAACCTGCTGCTAAGCAATTATTACATCAAGAATGAAATTAAGATGGAAATAAATTCTTTGAACAAGAAAGGAGACAAAAGCTATCAACATCTATGCTACACAGAAAAAGCATTTGTGTGGGGGGAGTGGAACTGATAGCCTCAAATACTATATCTAAAAGACAAAAAGATCACAAATTAACCTCATGTCACACCTCAGGAAACTGGAAAATGAAGAGCAAACCAAACCCAAAGGTAGTAGAATAAAAGAAACAAGTGAAATGAGAAACAACAAAATAATACAGAGGATTAATAAAGCAAAAAGTTGGTTAATTGATATTTTGAAAAGCTGAACAAAAATCTACAGACTTTTTGCTAGATTAACCAAGAACATAAGAGAAAGGACCAAAATAAGCTCAATCCGAAGTGAAAAAGGTGACATTACAACTGACACTGCAGAAATACAAAACATCATCTATGAACTCTGCATAACTCTCTATGCACATCAAGCTAAGAGTGGGTAGAGAAAATGGGCAAGTTTTTGGAAACTCACAACATCCCAAGACTCAGCCAGGAAGAAACAACTCCTGAACAAATGAATAATGAACATTGTGGACAGGTGGATTCACAGCCAAATTCTGTATGACCTACAAAGAACTAGTACCCATAATATGAAATTATTCCATAGTATTCGGAAGGAGAGAATCCTCCCCAACTACTTTTGTGAAGCCAATATGACCAAAGCTAGGAAAGGACATTAAAAAAAAAAGAAAACTACAAACCAATATCTTGTACGAATATAGATACAAAAGTCTTCAATAAAACACTGGCAAACTGAATTCAAAAGCACATCAAAAAAATAATCCACCAGGATCAAGTGGGGTTCATCTCAGGAATGCAAGGATGATTCACTATAACAAAATCACATCAATAAATGCGATTCACCAGACAAACAAAAGCAAAAACAAAGATCATGTGGTCATCTTGTTAGATGGAGAGAAGGCATTTTACAAAATCTAGCACCCTTTCATGATTAAAAACCCTCAAAAACCTAAGCATAGAAAGAACATTTCTCAGTATCATAAAAGCTATATATGATGAACCCATAGCCAACAATCTCCTGAATGGTATTCCTTCTAGAAACTGGAATAGATATGGATGCCCACTGTCACCACTTCTTGTCAACATAGTGCTAGAAGTCCTACTCAGAGAAGTGAAACAAAAGAAATAAGCAAAGTGTACTCAAATTGGGAAACAGGAGGTCAAACTATTATTCTTTGCTGATGATACGATCTTGCTGATAGAAATCCTCAAAGATTTCACCAAGAGTCTCATGGCATTGATAGACAAATTCAGCAAAGTCTCAGGATACAAAATCAATGCACATAAGTAAGTAGCATTTCTTCATACCAGTAACAGGCCAGAAGTGAAATTAAAACCTGAATACCATTCATAACACCTACAATGAAAATAAAATACCCAGCAATATGCTTAACCAAGGAGGTGAAAGATCTCTAAAAGGAGAAGTAAGAAACACTGACAAAAGAAATTGCAAAGGACACAAACAAGTGGAACAACCATATCATGCTCATGGTGAGGTAGAATCAATGTTATTAAAAATGTCTATACCATGCAAATGATTTACAAATTCAGTGCACTTCCTGTCAAATTAACAAAGTCATGCTTCACAGATCTAGAAAAAATAATTCTGTGCTTCATTTGGCACAGAAAAGAAAAAAAAAAGCCCAAATAGCTGAAGCAATTTTAAGCAAAAAAGAACAACTCTAAAGGCATCACATTACCAGATTTCAAACTATACTATAAGGGTTGTGGTAACCAAAATAGCATGGTATTGGTACAAAAATAGAGATATAGACCAATGGAAGGAACAGAAAACCCAGATAGAGAACCATCTACTCTCAACCTATTGATCTTTGACAAAGCAAACAGCAGCATACACTAAGGAAAAGAAGCTGTATTCAATGGCTGATGCTGGGAAAATGTCTTAGTCACATGCAAAAGAATGAAACAGGACCCTTACTTCTTACCAGTCACAAAAATTAATTCTAGATGATAAAGTACTTAAATACAGTCATGAAACCATAAGAATTCTAGAAGACAATTTTGGAAAAACTCTTCTAGATATTGGCCTACACAAAGAATTTTGACTAAAACTCTAATAGCAATCACGACAACAAAAAAATTAATAGGAATTGATTAAACTAAAAAGCTTCTATAAAGCGAAAGAAACAATAAAACAAACGATTTACAGAATGGGAGGAAATACACACAAGGTACTCATCCAATAAAAGAGCTAATATCCAGAATCTACAGAGCAAGCAACTCAGCAAGAAAAATACCCAAATACGGTATTAAAAAATGAACAAAAGATATGAATGGAAGTTCCTCAGGGAAGACAAATGGTATATAAACATTTAAAAATGCTCAGCATTACCAGTAATCAGGGAATTGCAAATTAACACCGTTCCTTACCCTAATTAGAATGGCTTTTATTAAAAATTCCCTAAACAAAGGATTTGTGTGGATGTAGAGAGAAAATAATTCTTATACACTGTTGGTGGGGCTTCAAATTAGTACAACCTTTATAGAAAAGTGTGTGGCAGTTTCTCAAGGAATTGAAAGTGCACCTACCATTTGACCTAGTAACCCTAGTAACCTATAATTATTGGGTATATACCCAAAGGAAAAAAGACGTTTCATCAAAAGACATTCTGTACTAAAATGTTATTGTAGCACAATTCAGTTTCAAAGATGTGAAATCAACCCCAGTGCCCATCAATTTATGAGTAGATTAATAAACAGTGATATATGTATAGCATGAAGTACTACTCAGACATAAAAAAGATGAATTAATACCTTTTGCAATAATCTGGATGGAACTGGAGACCGTTCTCCTAAGTGAAGGATCTCAAAAAAGGATAAACGAATGCTATTAAATGTCAACTAACTGATGAGCACATATGTGCATAAGGGGAAAGTCAATCTCAGTGGAAATCCACTGTGGGGAGGAGTGGAAGGGAGGGGCAAAGACTTACCTAATTGGTACAATAAACACTGTTTAGGTGATGGACAGTATCAAGCAATGCTTTGTAACTCAAGAATTACAAAAGTGACTCATGTATTCCTTGTAAAAATGTATTTATACCCTCCTACTATTTTGAAGTAAAATAAATAAATAAAAATAAAATAAATGAAGGTGTTTTACCCCAGAAATAATTTTGTCAGCGTTCAATGATACTCATGAGAGATTACTTCCTGTGTGTTTGTGTTATAGAAACTCAACTGACAGATAGGATTGAAACAAAAGATCATATTTTCAAAGATGATCCTTCTAAGTTTTAAATAATGAATACAAAGGGATTTTTCATAACTAATTCATCTTTGATTTTCATAGCTGGTTTCATCATCTAGTCTGATGCGACAATGTGCAGAAGGAACCTAGATGAAACATCTTTATTTTATCTTTTTTTATTATTATTAAATCATAGCCATGTACATTAGTGCAATCAAGGGGTACAATTGCTGATTTAATATACAATCCTATTTTCATCAAACTGATTAACATAGCCTTCATGGCATTTTGTTAGTTATTTAAGAAGACATTTGTATTCTGCATTTAGTAAGTTCAACAAACTATTTAGTTCTATGGTATAGATTTAATTTTCTTAGACCAAAGTTTACCTTAGTGCTTAGGCATATTCAGTTCGACCAGAAATGTCCATAACATAGAAAGGAAACAATAATATCATTCATATTCTGTGTTTACTGATGAAGGCACTGTTTAAAAAATGAAATACTTTATAGAATGTACTTTTGAAATTCACATTCTATCTTGAAACTTTTCTTCAACCACAAATAAGTACAAAATATTATATGCACTAAAAATAGTCATGACTGAGACTAGGATATACATTCAGATATTAGTTGTTAATTATAAATGAAAAAAATAGAAATACATTGAAATTGAGGTATAATTGTTAGAAAGATACTCCAAGGGCTTTCTTGACATAGAAATCATCCATGCCAAAAGCAAAATATGTATAGCCTTCATATCTGGTATTTCAAATAATAACAATAAAATGATAATGATATAATAACTAAACCAGTTATAGTAACAGAATGCTTGAAGCCAGTGTTCCAGTATGTAATTACAAAACATCTAATAAATGAGAAAGGCTTTGCTAAACAAAGACTAGATTTAATGTAATTGATATAGTTTATATTATTCATTGCATCACTGGCCCAGAAATACTAAGGGCCAAATGTCTTTAAGCATCACAATCCTCATTCTTCATTTTATATTCCACACTTTCTAACCTTAGATACTGTTCATGAGAACTGGATAAAGTGTAAAGCATTACACAAATGTGAAAAATGGATATTTACATTTTTAATTTACTTTTGCAGTCTATATGATTTAAGAACGATAAAAGATATAAGAAAATTTTCCCTTTTCTATGTACACATTGGTAATGTCCAATTATATTAATGTTAACATATTAAAGAGATAAAAGTTTCTCTCATCGTTTTAAATATGCTTCTAATAATTTCATATTGAAACTTATAGGGGATCAGCTCGACTAGATATTAATAATATACAATATGTATGTATACAAATTATATTTTATCTCTCAAAAATATCAAAAAATGCTCTTACTAAATATTTTTGAATCTGGGATCTTTCATTAATGATCTATATAGTATTCACTTCTATGTTGTACAGAAATTGTCTTTTATCTTGCCAAGTTGATTGAACAATATTGTCATTTCCTGCAGAAAGGGAAAAGAAACGCTGTTGAGAAAATTTTTATTTAATTAAAATTTAAAAACCATAATTCTTAAGCTCACTCTTGAGTCTTCTTTTTTGCTTAAATTATTTCCTTGAAATAGAGAAACAAATTATGTCATGAGTATAAAATAATTCTGATTACTTCTCTTGTGTCTTGAAGTTTCAGTCCCTGTGTTGTTGGAAGAAAGGTTTGTTTCTGTTTCAATATAAACTGGTAAAAGAGAAGTATAAAAACACTTAAATGAATCTTCTCAAGTTTCCAAACATATAATTGAATTTTCTTGCAATATCAAGTAAGAAAAGTAGAAAAGAAATTTCAACACTGTTATAAACTCTTGAAAAATGTGGTTAATAAGGAAACTGCTAACCTACTTTTAAACTATGCAATAAAAGCTTACTCGGAAACATAGCTAAAGTAGAAATAGAGAGAAAACTTTGTTATATTTTTCTAGAATGCCAAGTACTTGTAATGCATTGCTCATATAAGAAAAATACTTTCCTTAGAGCAAACCATTTTGACTGTTAAGCTTTATTTTAGGCCTGAAATTTTCAACTCCAGTTTGCTTAGTGGACATTCTAAGAGTACTTCTTTTTAAGAATTAAAGATATAAATAAATGATTATGATAAGACCTTATACTGTGTACGTAAAATTATATTTAAAAGGTCATCTTTCTTAGTGACAACATGATCTGAAAGTTTTATTGGGAATATGAAATATATATGAAATGTATATCTTTATTTCTAAAAGGAAACAAAATTGAATAATAGTAGTAAAAATTTAAAATTGTGCTTGATTTTTGCACTCCAATTTTTGGATTCCCAAAAGTAATTATTTGTAATAAAAATCTGATTATTTTCAGAAGAAAGAAATTAATTTATTCAGTTTATACTTTGATCCTTTGTTTACACACAGAAACTAGTTGAACCAATTTCAACTTAAATCCACGTGTTTTTTTTAAGTGTTTTTCATTTCTATATGATCAATGAAGGTTTAAAAATATTTTTTATGATTGGCTTTGGTATATTGATAGCCATGTGCTATCATGATTGGACAAAAGGGGAGTGATGTAATGTCAATAGACAGAGTGGGAAAACCCAGCAAAACCTGTCCATTCTTCTTGGCCTCTGAGCACGCGTTTCTTCCTTTAGGGAGTGGAGCCGTAGCTTCTCTGAGATGGAAGTTACAGCCTGCATTCCAGTAAGATAGGTCAGATGTCATTATGGCCAGTTTTTACACAAAAAATGAGAGGGGAAATTATTGTAATATTTTTGGGGTTTAGGGCTGGCTTGGAGGTAAATAGGTTCCGGTTTCTATGACTGGGTTCGGGGAAGAAGGATTCTAGTTTCCATGGCTTAGCCTCAGAAGAGAATGAGACTATGAGCCAGGAAGACAGAAAAAGGTCAGAGAAAAGCGTTTGCTTCTGAGGCCTTCATTTTGGGGAACAGTTTTCTGAGCCCCAACAGAAGTAAGGGATATTTTAACTCCTTTTCTGATACTCTGAGCTCTGTTCCCAGCTGCTACCCCTCTGCTGACCCTTCTCCCTGGCAGTCTTCTCCCCTCTGGACTGCTCTAGGGGAGGAGTGACCAGTTAGGTCAGAAGCTTGGCCTTCATTGGCCCCAGTTCACCAGTGGGTGGACTAACTCTGCCTTACATTCCAGACCCAATTTTAGACTCATGAGGGAGTGCTCATTTCCCTTCTGATTTTTTAGGGTAAGCAGTTCTGACCATCTATATTTTGGGAGGAGGACACAGAATCTTTGAGGCTAAGCCACATTCTCTCGTCCAGCTCTTATTCGAGCACCTTGGATTGGGAAGGAAATATGATAGGGATGTTTTGCATGTAGTCAACTACTAACAAATCAATGAAATGTTCCTCTTTAGCTAATCTACTCACACATCTTCAGTCTTAGATGGTAAATAGTAGGATTTGGGTTCCAAAAACGACTCCAGAAACACTTAATAAAACTAATAAATTTAAGGGTTCCTGTTTTTGAAGCATACAGTGTAGAGAGAAAGAAACCTCTATGTCCTTTCTACTTGTGGTTTGTTCAAACACCTTATACTTGCGTAAGCCATGCAAATATCTTTCTTTAGTAGGACTAACACTGTTCAGAATGTATTTCCACTTAAGACATTTTTAATATCAAATAATATCAGGCAATAATTTAGAATAAATGTTTTTTCATTTTAAATTTGTAAGGCGTAGTTATAAAGTGAGTATATTCAGTGATAATTTTATCCCACTAGTACTTAAAAGTTTTGTTGAAATTTTTTGAATGGAAGTAAACAGTACCATGAATTTAAGACATATTTTTCTCTTGTATGTAAATATATTATATAAATATATAATCAAAAAACATGATGGTTTATATAGACATCGTTATTAAAATAATTTTTTCTTGGCACATAATTCTTGGAGAAATTTTATTCATAGCTCAGATGCAAGAAAAAGATTTGATGGGTGATTACTTCAACCTGTGGACAAATTTTGGTGGAAACCTAGTTCTAGTTTGCTTATTTTATAATGGAATGAAAGACACTGTTGATATTTCTGCCTATATTTTAAATATTTCACACAGTAATTCCTTGGTGATTATTTATTTTGTAAGAGACTCTGTGCTAGAAATACAGTAGAGAAGAAAATTGATCCAATCCCTCTGACGTTTATGATGCATTAGTAAATTAATGGCTAGAAAAGCGGCAGAGACAAATCTTGAACTTGTTTTCTATTGTAAAAATACAATAGAAATAAATGAGAAGTATAATTCAGTGATGAAATCCAAAATTGAAAAAAATTCTAAAAGTCAAAAGAAAAACTAAACCTGAAGGTATATGTAACTCATTGTCGATGCAGAATAGCTAGTCAGAGTTTTCTTTAGTTAGCCAGTCCTTGATGACTTAAAGAAAGATGCATTTTTGATATGTGTGATCTTCTTTAAAAAAACTGATCTCTCAAGGAGGATGTTTAAGAGATACTTGTATCTGTTTCTTTCTCAGGATCAGACATTAATATATGAATTTAAAGCAATTATTTCTCTAAGAATGTTGTAGAAATCAGCAGCATTATAATCTGTAATTCTCTGCTAGGGGAGTGGGTGGTTAAGGCAACAAAACTCTTCTAAGTGTTAGATGTCATGCTCTTCTTGTACATACGACAAGTACCTTCAAGTTTTAAATGTTGGCTTTTTTAGATGTTGGTCCCTTATAGTGTCCACCAATCTATGGTACCTGAAGAATGTGGGAGTAGGTTGCCCTGAGCTATCGTGATGCCACAGCACTCAACCCAGGGTGACAGAGTGAAACTTGGCCTCAAAAAAAAAAAAAGAATGTGGGAGCAAAAATGTTGTATTATTGCTTATTCATGCAAATGGCTTTCATAAATGAAAATCAATGTATTCGGGTAGAATTTTAGTGCTACTGGATAAACTTAGACAATGCATTCAATATCTTTGAATCACTTCCCTCCACTGTTAAATGAAAGATTTGGATCTATCACCTCCTAGGTCAATTTCTATTTAGGTTATTGATATTATTCTGTTACTATGCAAATATTAATAAATTCTCTTATTTCTGCCTCTGAGAGCTATGTTGATCCAAAGCATATTGTTTAGTGATAAACTGTCCCTCCCCTGAGCTTTATGGGGAGTTAAGTCTAAGGGTGTTGCTCTATCAAAAAATGGATTCTTATATGCCTGAAAAAAGAAAAGAAAGAAATGAATAATTTTAGATAAAAGAAAATAAAAATAGGAAAATAATAAAGCCAGCAATAAAATTGGTAGGAATTAATATCATATAGTCATTTATTATTGTTATAGAAGGGCAGAAAATTTAGCTATGATTTTCTAGCAGCCAAAATAGAGGATGACAATAATTTCAAAGATTATTCAATAAAAATGTATGACTTCTCCTGAGGATATATTTTTTCTTTTCTTAAAGGGAATAATGTTTAATATGGCATATAACATACTCAATATCTCAGAATTTTATACCACTCAGTCTTCTAATATGTTTAATAGCTTGAGAGTGAACTACAAAGCAGATATTCAGTGTGCCATTACGCTGTTAGGTTAGACAGGATTTCTGAACACTGGCTACGTGACTCTTTGTTGTGCAGGACTGTCTTGTACTTTTGTAGAATGTTTGGCAGCATCTCTGCCCTTTACTCACTGTACACCCGCTGCAACCCTCCCCTAACTCCAGTTATAATAAGTAAACATTTTTCCCGATATTGTCAAATGTTCTGTGAGGAACAAAATAACCCATAATTGGGAGCCACTGAATAACAGTAATTAACTAATTACACTTAGTCAGTTTTTGATACACTTGTGAAAAATACTATAATAAAGAAATAAACTGGTCTTGTGCTCAGTAAATGAGATGAGGTATATATTAACCAGTGTGATGTAAGCATTCCCAATTCCATATGCAATCAGCACATTGTACACCATGAGTGCATTAATGTATCATGATCTATGTGTTTATGATTTAATAAAAAACAATTTTAAAAAAAGAAACTTTCTGAGGAAGTGAGACCCAACTGGAGACATGAAAAGGAAGGCAAGTTCACTACTCCAGATAGACAAGTTTTCCAAAGAGAGGTACAGCACACAGTACGTGTACTGTCCACAAAGCGAGACGGCAGAGAAATACTAATGATGTGGGTGACGAAGGCCATTTCCTTTCACTATGTAACCAAGAAATGTTGACTGAGTCGTCTTCTCCTAGTGCTCTAAGAAGGTGGGATCTAGACGCTTTACCAAGAAACTTACAATCTGGTAAAGGAAGCAGAAATAACAGCCAGAGTAACAATGATAACAAGGAAAATGAAAGCTTTTTTGTGAGTTGTTTCCTCTAAGTGCAATGAGATAATGGGACAGAAAGCGTTCAACACAGAGAATAGACATTAGGAAGGGCTGTGACAGAAATTGCCACTTGAAGGACTGCGCTTAGTGTGAGAACTGGATGCTGGAATAAGGGCACTTAGTAGGAAGAGAATGGCAAAAAAAAAAAAAAAAAAATAGGCACAAGTGGAAATAAATTTATAAACTGGCCAAGGACACAATTAGTTCTAAGGTCTTTTATTAGGGATCCCAAGCCAGCCCTACCTGTGTCATAGCCAAAATACTATGGCCTGGTTTATTTCATTCTCTTAGAAACAGATGAGAACTGATACAAAAGTTAACAGTGAATGGGTAGAAAAGAACCTCAAAATAGCTGCTTTGGTAGAAGGCTAGGGAGTGGTAGATCCCTGCAGTGCTGTCTTTGTGATTTTAAAAGGCTGGTGGGCTGAATGAATCTATAAAAGATTTTTACTTTTTTGGGTAAGATCCTAATACTGACATGTCCTTAAAAGTTTGGGGTCCAGAACGATTGTCTTAATTACTTTTCTTTTAGAGTCAGCTCAGAGTTAAAGTGGTGTGGTGTATTTGGTAATGATTAAAATTGAGATGATTCTCTTTACTAGACAAATTCTAATTTAAGTTTTTAAAAATATAAACAGTGCAGCCAAAGTGTGAAATTAAAAGGCCCTGGACACTAGTCAAATGTTTTTCTACTAACTTTTTATCTGATACTTGAAAGTCTATGCTGCAGCTTTTAGATGCTGCCAAATTGGTTTCAGCTCTAGCTCTCTGCTTTCAAAGTGGAAGAGTTGGGACTATCACCTTTTGGGAAGAGTTAGTATAAAGATTTTTGCTGTTTTAAAGCGAAGGAGGGATGTTAGCCCTTTCTATAACCTCTTCTGTGGTAGAAATGACTGACAGTGATGATATCCAAATACAGATCATTATCTCCTAGGAGGAAAGTTCAATGAGCAGCTCACTTTCTCCTCTCAGTAATTACCCTACCTACTAGCTGGTAGGAATTGTTAACAGTGATTTCTCACATAGATTTTGCAATCAGTATATAGTCCCTCTATTGTAAGTATGTGGAATGTACCTTTCAAACAAAAACATACAAAGTTTTATGTGACTTGGGAATAATTGTGAACAGTCAAATTATTTCTATCTCCTGATTTTTTTTTTTTGCCAAAGACAAGTAAAAAAATCATCAAGTATATTGTGGTTATAAAGGGTCTTCAGCCCTATCAGGAGGAATTTGACCCAAGATCTCTGTATAGACAAGACATGAACAGGTGATGAAAACACTAAAAGAAAGGAGTTTGAGTTTGAGAGTGATTTGATGGGCTAGAAGATGACATTGATGTTTTCTGGCTAAAGTGGTGAATACGGTTTGGAAAAGGTAATTTGGCAGATATTCATAAAGAGAGAGAGAGAGAAGGAATGATGACAGGAAATCCATTAGTCTGCATTTGAAATAAAGTTTTTTTTTTTAATTCATGAGGATTGAATTACTGCATCAGGACAAATACCTGCCTCATCTATGTTTTTTTGGTTTGATTTCTTGACTTTTCATAATTTATTAGGTACTTTACCCGTCAAGGTTCTCTAGAATCAATAGGAGAGATATGTAAAAGGACATTTTATAGAAATTAAAGAACTGGATGATATAATGATGGAAGTCTCATGATTTGTCATATGTAAGCTGGAGACCAAGAAAAGCAAGTGCATAATTTAGTACAAATCCAAAGGCTTGAGAGTCAGGGGAGCCCAGGTGCGAATCCCAGTGTGAGGCCAGGAGAAGATGAATGAGATATCCCAGCTGAGCAGAGAGGCAGGGGAAGAAAGGGCAAATTTTCCCCTGTCCGCCTTTTGCTCTGTTTAGGACCTCAATGGATTGGGTGACAGCCAACCATATGGAGAAGACTATCTACTTGTCCTGAGCCCGCTGATTTAAATGTTAATTCCATCTGGAAACACTTTCACAGGAGCACCCACAAACAATGTTTTATCTGGGAACTCACTTATTTTACATGAAATAGCATATGTAAAATTAACCATCACAGATACGATGTCTGTATGTAACATCTTTTCTTCAAACTTACCATATCTTAAATAAAACTAATAGCATTAATTGGATTCTTTCTGTTGTAAGTAACAGAAACCAATTCTGTCTCGTTTATGCAGAAAACAGAAATCTAATTATTAAATAGCCAAGCCTCAAGAAGTAGGAAACTAGGCAGGCTCTGTAATCCTCAAGTACGTGATCTGTGGATCAACTCTTCCATTCTGATTACTCGGCTATCATGAATCGTCTCCTTATGTATAACAGATTCCCAAAATAAATGAACAAGAATATTACTAACCCATGGAATCCATGCAACCAAGCCCTGTTGGGAGTAGGAGGAAATTTTCAGAACAAGGAGGCATTTGGACGTGTGAGGATGAGCATCGTGTCCTAGGGACATGGAGTGCTAAGTGGGCAGGGAATGCAGCACCACATTGACCTATTCCAGGTACATGTGGATTTAAGATAGCAGCATGAAAGAAAGAACAGAGACGTGTCCAAGAGCACATGCCAGCTACCCTCTAAGGATTCTAAAGTGCTATCAGAACATACTACTTACATATAGCATTAGGTGCTGGTAAATATAGGCTTTATTCTAGCTAAAAAACTGGACATTCATCACCAAGGAAGAATGGTAGAATAGGTATTAATATAAACAACTTATATTTTCTCCATACTTGAGAAAGTAAATTTTTACAGGCACACATGCACACACACATGCACATTTGCAGAAACTGTAAGGACAGAAAAAGTCACTTCATGACTTACAACTAAATCTGTGTTTATCAATATATTTTCTGTAAAATTAGATTGATGTGTTATTACAAAGTAGATTAGGGTCAACTCTTCTTAAGAAATAAATGCACAGCATCCCCAGAACAGATTCATGATGCACATTAGCAGATTAAAAGTCACAGAAATTTCCCACAGTCAACTAGCTTGTTTAATGAGATTATTCCAAATGGATCACAGAAAACCATTTTTCATTTGTAAGTTCCTATCATTCCATACTTATATTTTATGAAACATTGAGCTAAGAAAAACCAACCTGGACATACGATTAAAGAACTAATTATTAAATTTATAAATTAAAAAAACTTAAAACATAGTAGTCATACTTTTGTGTTTCATTATAGAAATGATATCTCTCTAATATTTGTTGAAAATACAGAATTATAAAGCAGAAAATAATTGGTTTCATATCAAATATTTTATTAAAAAATAATTTGTGAATAATTTTAAAATTGAGCTTTTAAATATTAAACTTATATTTTTGTTTAAAGCCTATGGGAATATTCAAAATAGTTGGTATGATGTGTACAAATTACCTGAAAAATTTTGTAGAGGCAGCTCTAAGAATTCAAATAATTTTACTTTCATGTGCCATCCTTCATCATTTTAAATGTAAAAGTCTCATTGAAGAAGTTGTCCTTTAATTTTCTTTAACAAGATGAAAGGGTGGTTAAGCTTAACAGGTCTTAAATGTCTCTGTGCCTCACACCCTTGCAACTGATAAGGGGAACTGCTTTAGCAGTCTGGAAATTCTGAAGGCAGTGTTACATTACATATATGCTCTGTAATTGCTCGTGGTAAATTATCCTATTGATAGAGGAATATGTATCCTAGTAGTTCTATGTGGATATTATTTCTTTGAACATCAGAAATGATTCTAAGTAAACATCTTCAAAGTAATCTTTTGATATGAGTTAGCTATGTCTTTACTTTGTAAATTACACAATATGTACTATTTTCAATCAGTGATCACTAGAAATCAAAGAATTTATATATTAGAAGGATGACTTTCAAAGCTCTCTGCTTGAAAAATCACCTAGAAATTAGTTTTATTTTATCTTCCCAGACACAAAGGTTTTAAGAGATGTGATGTTATTAAAATTATGTTTCAGTTGTTTTAAACCAGCTTTTCATTTTCTTTAGCTTCATGTAGCAACATAAAAATTGAAAATGGACTTTCTGAAAGCTTGAAATTCCTAAATAAAATCCAAAATAAATGAATCTGTGATGAAAATCCTGAAGGAATACCATATGTTGGCTTAGTAAAGATATTTTAAAAGTATTTTTGGTTATTACTTATATTTCCAAAAACATTCATTGACATAACTATAAAGCCATGAATAGGATTTGTGTGGATTTTGTCTCCTTACACAAAGAAGGCATTTTCCTTGCCTCAGGACATATAATTTCATAAACACAATAAAATCCTTGGTAGCAATGAATTTTGTGATGTTTTAGAGATGTCATTCAGGAAGTAGTTGATGGTATATGAGAAAATGTCTTTGAGTTGAAGTGGAGTCTAACATTTGAGTTTTGAATTAGCCACTGACTGGTGATTGGTTTTGACTTTTGAATTAGATCACCAACCAGTGATCACTTCACTTCTTTGATTCTCCAAGTGTTCATTTGTAATATTAGATTAGTCATCTCTGAAGCACTCTCTAGATTCAACTATTCTTAGAGATAAAGCCTTTAAGTTATTTGTTTGGAAAACATGGAAGATTTAAAAGATTGTCACGTACTCTTTGACATCCTCTAGAAAATTTTTTTTCAAAATCAATAATCTACAGTAATTGATTTTCTTATAGTTTGCTTTTCACGAATAAGCAAAATGTCACAAACAATGTGCAATACATATTGAATAATTGAGGATTCTGTGTCCATTAATTCAAATACTGGTTTTATTGTAGTCTATTTACATATTACATCAGAACTGAGTTAGCAGCAGTATAAATTCAAATTGAAGGGACTATACTTACACACAGTTGAAAAATAAAGTATCTTGTTGATGCGCTTTCTACTGGCCTTTAGTATGGTCTTCTTTCTACTTACAAAGTGATTCCCTTTATCAAAGTCAGGTCTCAGCAGAATATCAGCTATAAATGACTGGCAACAATTTAATCATTTCATTTCTTAAAATTAAGAAGGTGAATTTTCAGTAGATTTTTAGATTAGAGACAGTGTAGAGGAATGGCATGTTTTAGACAGAGCACCTTTTTTTCTTTTTCTATTTATTATTTGTTTATTTAGAGACAATGTCTCACTTTGTCACCATGGGTAGTGTTGTGGCATCACAGCTCACAGCAACCTCAAACTCTTGGGCTTCAGCGATTCTCTTGCCTCAGCCTTCCAAGTAGCTAGGATTACAGAAGCCTGCCACAATGCCTGGATATTTTTATTTTTAGGTTGTAATTGTCATTGTTGTTTGGCAGGCCTGGGCTGGATTCAAACCTGCCAGCTCTGGTGTATGTGTTTGGTACCCTAGCTGTTGAGCTACAGGCACCGAGACCTTTTTTCTTTTTATTGATTAAACAAACTGAATATCATTTATAATGTATATGTTATTATAAAAATACAAAAGACAAGCACTAAGTAAAACAAACATAGTCCCTGCCCTCACACAGCCCTGCGAAGCTTATATCTATTGAGGAAGAAAGACAATAAACCAAGTCAGCATTACAAAGCATAATGGCTTCTAACATTTTAATATCTCTTGCTGTAAATTCTCTATTGTTTTGTATGCCCCCAGGGTTCACATGTGATGGTCTGGTATAAGAATATAAATGATAGTACTTAATATTTATGTTCTTGTGCCTGGTACTTAATGTTTTGTATTACAGGAGAAGTATGTTTCTTTTTTTTGGTTTTATTGTTGAAAATATAACTATTATAAAGAAGATTTTGATCAAGAAAAATAACAATAAGTTGATCATAGTAAATTAAGAAATTCTCATATTTTTATATTCTTTTATAGTAGCCATATATAATTGTATTTTATATGATTATCAACATAGCATAACAGATTTTTATATATTATTACTGTTACCAAATCTTGTTTTATAAAATATTGTACTGATATTTTTGTAACTACTTCTTTAGGATAGCTATAATATCCCATTGTGATGAGATACCATAATGTACTTGAGCAATTCTGTTTTGTTAAACATTTATACTTTCCCCAATAGGACTCAGATTACAGGGTTAATGAGGAATGAATGTTTTTATATCTCTTGTTATAAATTCTCCATCATTTTTTAAAGAAGTTTCCTGTGTGTAGTCATCATGAGTATATATTTTATTTTGATTAAGTTACTTTTATTCAATAAACATTTGGTGACTATTTAGTATGTCCAATATTTGAGATTAAATAAATTAGTGAGATTTAAAGCTAATCATATCTTTGGAATTATCCAAAGGAGTGGGACAAGATAAAAGCCTTTTGAAGCTATAAAAGAATCCCCAGGAAGAATTGGTGAGTGTTTTAGAAAAGACATTTCACAAACTATCAAAGTGAAGCATTGAGACATGATTTCTTTAAAGTCTGGTTGCAGACAGCCTTGACCTCCATGCAGCGTCCTGGTGATCCATCCAGCCTACTCCATTTCTCCCTGAGGACTGCTTAGGGGACAATCAGCTTTTCAAAGTGCTCTGCCTGTTTATTGATGTCTTGTCTAAAAAATTCACCAGGTAAACACATTCCTGGCCCAAATCGTGATAACAAGGTGGCACAGCTGTAGCTCAGCTAGAAGATTATTTGAAAATAGTCTGGTAGTATAAAGGCTGACTATTTTTATTTGTATTTGAAGGAGAATAAACAAGTAAACAGAGCACCTTTCATATCAACTGCTGTGGTGGGCCAGCCTACTTACAAATGTGGCACTAATTTAACCCTTTTACATTTGGCTCTCACATTTATTATATTTCAGACCTTTAATATCCTCTTTTCTTTAGTCCTCATAATCTAAGGGGTAGTTGTCATTAGCTCCTACTTATAGATAAGGACATGGGTGCTCAGAGGACTAAAACCATCTGTTTAATATTATATAACTTTAAATTGTGAATCTGAGACTCAGACCCAGGGCTGCCTGACTTTGAAAATCCTTGGCACTGGGTGCCACTCTTCAGATTTTACGCTGAGATTTAGATGTTATAAATTTGCCTTTGGTTTTTTTCCTACTTCACATTTATTCTTCTTCTACCCAGTAAAGCAATCACTGTCTAGTGTTTATTGAACATTGAATATATTCGATGTCCTAAATGACTATCTCATTTAATCCCGACAACAACCCTTAAAGCAGCATTTCTCAACCTGTGGGTCATGACCCACAGGAACTGTATTAAAGGGCTATGGCATTAGAAGGTTGAGAACCACTGCCTTAGAGTAAATACTATTATCAGGAAAATTTCAGAGTTTAAGGATTTGTAACTTTAGAGAAGCATAGTAACATGCTAAGATCCCTCAGGATATTAGGTAGAAGAATTGGGAAAAAATAGGAATGAATGAGTGATCTGAATAGGTGTTCAGGCCCATCGTTACAGAATCAAGTAATTATATTGATCATTATTTAGATAAATAGATTTGGTGCCTGGAATATATCTGTAACTCCTGACTATTGAGAGCTGGAGAGTTTGGTGATTCAGGTAGCAGGTAGCCTCAGACTTAGACTCTACAAGCAACAATAAAACATTGCTGAGATAAACCAAAAAGTTAATTCTCACCAATGAACTCCAGTTTCTACCTTTGACTGCTACAGGAAACACTACCAAATTTATAGTAGATACTTGAGAGTCATCTAGTCATAGTATGAGATAAAATTTTGAAAATGAATAATGCAAGGTATAATGCTGCTTATCTAGTATACATTTTCACAATTTCATTACTATAGTTAAACATCCATCCTAAGTAAGAAT
Organism: Arctocebus calabarensis; assembly: GCA_963573935.1. Classification (NCBI taxonomy): domain Eukaryota; kingdom Metazoa; phylum Chordata; class Mammalia; order Primates; family Lorisidae; genus Arctocebus; species Arctocebus calabarensis. Next base: position 35,895 of record CAUYON010190393.1, read on the forward strand.
TGGGAGTTCATGATATCTAATCAGAAGTTAATAAATACTGAAATAAAAGAAAATTCCAAACACAGTCATGCATTGTTTGATGATGGGATGTGTTTGGAGAAATGCCTCATTATGTGCTGTCCTTGGGGTGTGAGTGTGAACATCATAGAGTGCATGTACACGGACCTACAGTAGTGTAGCTCACTGCCCAGTCAGGCCGTGTGGTATATCCTCGTGCTCCTAGGCTAGAAACTAGAACAACACGTTACCATACTGAATACCATAAGCATTTGTAACACAGTGACAAATATTTGTGTATATACCTAGGCACAGAAAAGGTACAGTAAAAATATGGTATTCCTATGGGACCTCAGACCTATATGCAGTTTATTGTTAACTGACATGTTGTTACATGGCACATGATCGTAATTAAAACTGATAATTTGTGTGTTTATGACACATTTCATATGTTTCGATCACGCTAATTTATATTCACAGATTAAACCTTTTATTGAAACACTTAATTTTCCTATACCTCAACAGATAAATTTTCAATAAATCATTTTAAACAAGTATTCTGTAGTGTAGACCTGTGATTCCCACTGCCTGCCTAAGCTTTACCACCTGTCCTATCCCCTCTGATTCTTCTACAATCCCCCCTCCTCTGTGAAAAAATTGCCTTTCGTGAAAAAGGTCTCTGATGCCGAAAAGAGTGGGGACTGCTGGTGTAGATTATTAACATATTACCTCATCCAGGATGCCTTGACATCTTGACCAGTTCTTGCCATTGGTAATGGTGAGCTTGTTCTACCCTCTCATTTCTCTCCTGGTTTAGTGATAACCACTGTCTGCAGGATACAGAGAGTCAAGGTTGTGTTCTCTGTGTTCAAAGGGAACCTAGAATCTTTTCCATTTGGAAAGAATCAGAAGATATGAGATATTAGACTCACATAATCAATATACAAATAGAATAAAAGATGTGAGATATCAGACTCACATAATCAATATACAAATAGAACCAGAATGAATCTCTGCAAATAGAAACAGTTAAAAACTTTTAGAAAGTCATATCATTCACTGGCTTAAATAATCTATGGAGATTTACTTCAGTCCTACTACAGTTTCTTTTTTAATGTTACAAAGTATTGATACAGGCCCCCTGAACCCAGATATTACAATGGATACGGTTAATATGATATAGTTTCTTCCTTCTAGAATCATATCTTCTAGAGGGCTTGACAGGAAGAGGTAACTGGTGATCAGGAAGAGCTTTGTAACTTATAGTTGAAACAGCAAACAATATGCTGAGGGTTGAATATGTGAAGATTGGTCTCATTAGAAAAGATAGTAGACGCAGCCTTTGAACTGTATGTATCTTAAAGAACATACAATTTACTAAGGTTCAAGTGAGGGGTAGGGACAGAGGAATAAGAGAAGGAAAATAAGGAACTGTCAAGTGGAACATGAACTAAGGTATGGAAGAAGAAAGTGCACAGGGTTGGTTGGGGAAAGACTGGTATTTGAGAGTGGAGGGGACTGGGGCCAGTGCCCAGTAGAGGGAGTCAAGGCATAAAGGAGGTGAGGTCGTTGCTTCTCGGGTGATGTTTTCGTCTAAGGCCACAGAGTGATAACCATGTCAGGAGTATTTGCTTTGCTGTATTTCTCTAGCACTAGTAGAACAGCCCTTTATGGACTGTTTGCAAGATGGCTATCCAGAGCCAGGTATGCTGTCACATAAAATGGAACACAAAAATGAGTGTGATACTTTCCTTTCTTTTCCTTACTGATACACTATTTATAGAATCATTGAGTTGTTTTCATTGTATTCTCACCCCAAAGATTACAAAAGCTGAACCATAAACACCTGGACATTCTTTCATCTTTTCACTCATCCAGCACGTCTTCAGCACCTTCTATGTTCCAGAAGGAACTGAGATGACAAAGAGGAACTAGAAATGTTCTGACCTCAAGAAGCTGACAATGGTGTAGTGGGGAAAACAGACATGTCACCAAATAATTAAAACAAAGTGTGAAAGGTATTCTAGGGAAAGTGGCGGGGGGAGGAGGGCATAGCTATGGATTCACAGTAAAGATGACTTTTTATTTGAATTAGAAAGAATAAATAGATGTTCTGCATGTGGAAAAGGAAAGAAAAAAGAATGAAAGTCATTGATAGCACTTTGCTATGTGATAATCACTGGGCTGAGTTTCATTTTACATAACATTTAATGAATCCTGGGAGCATGACTACCGCTTGTTAGCTCCATTTTATAGATGGAAAAACACAAGATCAGAGAGGTGAGGTGAATCTTAAAATTACCTGGGAAATGCTATAAGACCCAAAACAATCTGAAATCTCCAAAATCAAGTGGTTCATAGTATTTTCACTCTGATATCCTGAAGAAGGGAACCTGATTTTTCCAAGTATTGCTTAACTTTAACAGCAAGAAGAAAATAAGAACAGGAATGACTCTCACCTGTGAAGCAAGTCCAGCTTCTCTAACTCACATCACTAGCTGCCCTGGTACTACACTCTAGTCCTAATCTAACTGAAGAAATGTTCTATTCTAAAGTTTTTCAGTGTTCTCTTCAATAGCATCGTTCACCTCTCCTGTTCTCTATTTTCTCAAGGTGTCTTGATCTACCTCTGTGGTGGTAGCATTCACAATTATGAATAGATATTACAGATAGCTAATCTGTAAACAAATCAGTATAAATTTCCCAATCTATTGTCTTTTCCATATAAAGAACCTCCAAAAGGTGATCACTCAAGGGGCTGTAATAAACAGTCAACATCATGTGGTCATCATAAGGAACTAGGCCTACTGTGCTTATACATACACGTGGTACATGTCCAGTGTATGAAAATCAGGTCAATTTAAGGATGTGGTCATTGTAGGCAAGTGATCAACTATGGTGGTTCTACTGTATGTCATTTAATCTACATCCCAAATATTATTTAAACATGACATCACCATTAAAATTATTATTGTGAACTAAAAGGCTCTAGGTTGATCTTAAGAAACAAAATATACATATTTATATACATGTAGTTTAAAAGTATAGACTTCTGTAGGAACTGATTTCTTTAACTTTGTGTAAAAATGAAACTTTACACCTTTGCACTTCATGCAAAACAATGCCCTGTGCATTTGCATGTCCCTGCATGGTTTGAGTCATCTGGCGTTACTAAGTTGAGCAGGAGCAAGAAAAAGGCAGGGTGTGTATGTCGACAGTCTGTGCCGCAAGCCTGATCCTTTGTCAGTCATAATAGAGCATAAAAATGCATTAATGTCCTCCACTCCATTCTTAGTAATGTGCCATTTGTATATAACATTATAGATGCCATTGTGAATTACCCTTAAATTAAGGATTGCAATCTCTCAATAACAGGATCAAGTTAATAACTTGAGTTTAAAAGGAAGACATCAGCTTTCCTAATGCTGAAGCAAATACCATCCAAACGAGTAGACCACTAAGGCTTTAAGTCTTCATTAATATAGTAAAATTATTAGTACCTTGTTACCCAGAGAATATCTAACACTGGAATGCAATTGCTTTTTTATTATTATTACAATAGTGATTCATTCTCTTTTAACTCCTAGCCAGTCTCTTTAGAGGGTACTTTCTTCTAATGTGTATAGAGAAGCCTCGGGCTCATGACAATAATATTTACTACTCTCAATATTAGGATATTCTCCATTTTGTATCCATTTACAACATTCATAAAACATCTGCCAAAATGCTGAAATCAGCTTTGAGAAAGTAAACTAATGGTTCCCTGTTCAGCAAGGAGGTTTGAGAGTCTAGGATTGGCAGGCTCACACTGTAATCTTTATCTTTACCACTGGGATGTGTGGTGAGGTGAGAAATGAGACGCTGATGCCCAAACAATGTCTCCTGCAAATGAAGCAATTGTGGTAAATGCACGCCAGGCACATAGACACTCTTCAGAAGCAGAATCGAAAAACTTCATGACTCACAATCATTGTTTTAATGGTGAAGTAATGTCTCACTAATGGGAGACTCTATTTCCATTTAGGTACTAACATTGGCTAGTGGCGGTCATATTGTCACATTGGGGATTTAGAAATCACATCTTCAAGAAAATAGCTAACTTTGCTACATTCACAAAGAACCATATGTACAAACATGCTCTGTTGAAGAGTGCATAGTCCAGAATAGCAGGATATAGCCAATCAGATTAGGGACAATTTGATACAGCAAGAAACCAGTCAGCTGCATTGAGTCAATCCTCAAGGTTTCCCTTAAAATCAGATGAATCAGAGGAGTATGGCTGCTAATCTTGTGCTCATCCAAACTGTATGTGGATAGCCTGAGTCTGCAGATCCGAGCTGAGAAAAACCTAAACGTAATTCCTCAGATATTTAATTCACAGGCTGATTGGCACATTTCAAAATGGGCTTCAGTTAGATTAGCTGAATCAGTTTTACCAAGAGCTTCCTGACCCTTCTCAGACACATATTTAGAGAGGTTTTCAGTCATTTTTTGAGAGTTTTTACTTTTAATTTTTTTCTTTGGATGACTCATTAGGAAAGTCGATGTAAAGAATTTACAGAGATTCAGTCTGTTTATTCAGCACATTTGATCTGTGGGGTGTGTCTGAGTCCATCAAAGGTAAAGCACAACTCCAAAGTGTTTTGCTTGGGTTGAATACTTGTTACTCATGCATTTTGGCATAGACTTCATCAAGTCTCTTTGGATTAATCTTCTCTCAGCCAACAACTGTAAATCATGGCACTATAATCATTAAAAAAGATTTTTTTTCATGGTTGAGATGAATATCTATTTGAAGATGCAGCAGTGTGCACTGGAAAGCATTTTTATCAGCAAGGATAATGGAAGATTTCTTTATAAATCATTGCATGGAAGACAAGCAGTCAAAGTTTAGCTTTATAAAGAGTAGGAGGAATTAAAGCAGCACTTAGCAAAGTGTGACTAAGGCACAGGGGATACTTGACAAATTTAAGCATACATCATTTAATCATTAAGTACCCAATACTGTTAAATTTGCTCATGCAAAATTTCTATTGATTTCAAACTATCTGAAGTAGAGCATAGAATTAAATTTTACTCTTAAACATCTGTAAGTATACTTTATGACCACTCAGAAACTAATACTATTGGTAAGACAAGAAGTAAACATATAGATTTGGGCAAGACACAGGCAAATCTCATAATGGAAAATCTAGAAGTGTCTTTGAAGTCAAATTTGATACATAATATTTCATTTTACCAATATTATATCAATTGTTGATATAACAACTTAAGGAGAATGCATTTGGTGTGCATTACTTTTAGTGAAGAGTGATCATGTTTTCAATTTTTTCCAACAGTCTTTGTTTCAGCGTTATGTTTATTGTCTTGTTTTCACAACTAAAATTCGTCATCATTGAAATGTAAAAGAAGCAGAGAATAATGATTTGGGGGAAAAATAGCATTTTGTTGATTACCTGTTTTGAACTAAGATTACAATAAATATTTTCATGCAATTATCATTTCAGTTTAGCTAGTGATTGATCTGCTACCCATCTAAATAAAGAAACATCTGTAAAAGTTCCCAGTTATGTAGGGTAGCAGAGCTAGGATTTCTCTAGAACCAGCATTCTGATTAACAGGAGGTGCAAAAGAGCACTGAAGTTGAATTTTGTAGAACTACAGTTTTATTTTTGTTTCATCCCTCTTAAACTGGAATTTACTGAATGAAATTTTGTTCAATGTGCTATATCTATATAGTTTACACTTAAATAAGTGGTGAGATAATTACGTAAATAACTTCTGTAACTTCTGCATGTACTTGTCATTTGCAAGGGAGCCTTTCCTTCCCTGCCTGAAGTTTGGGTTGTGAGCACCTTTTGTGTGCTCCACACAGCATTCATCAAGTAGGTTATGCTGTCGTGACAAACCTCCGATTTCAGAGACTTCAAACATTTCAAGTTTATTTCTTGCTCATGCTACACACTTATCATGGGTCTGCTGAGAACTCTATTCTCCACTGACTTCACTTTAGGATCCAGGTTTCCAGATCAGCCACACTAGGGCATGATGTTGGCTAATGTGGAAAATGAAAAAGAAAAGAGCGTGGTAAATCTCATCGTGGCTGTTAACGTTTATAACCAGAGGTGATCCACAAAGCTTCCTATCCATATCCCTGATTAGAATAACTCACACAGTCTACCATGTGCTAGAAAGGAGAGACAGAAGTATTTGTGACAACATAGCACTCTATCTTTCCTTTGGTATAGGACTCATCACACTTTATAGAAATTGATTTTTTTAACAGAAATTCCTATAATCATAATCTTTACCATGTTTCCAACACCTATCACAGTGATGGATATATTCATTATTTATTAAGTAAATGAAATTTTCTGTTTTATTTGTAATTCCCAATAATTAGAGCTAGAATTTTGGTCAGCTAGGCAGTTTAGAGCATCTTCTAATTTTAGACTTAAAATCTTATGACACACATAAAATAGCATCTTGGGTAATTCCCACATACCTTGCCACAATTCAGTACAAAATCATCAACTAAAATTCCCATGCTGTATAGAGCCTGAGTTTAACCTTGGAAAATGATTGGAAAATATCCACCCATCTTTCATAATATGCTGGATTATTTTTCTTGCTTGTCGAATCATGATGTACCAATCACATATAAACAGACTCATTCAAGGGGTGTTATCATCAATTACAGACCGGTAGCAATATTTTATTTCAGAAAACTTTATGGTTTTCTCAAGAGTGTTTTCCTTCCCCTTTTCATCTTAAGATGAGTCATACATTGGTATAGACTGTTACTTGACATCAAACTATTTGCTATCTTACCCTCGTTCTACAAAAGAATCCCATTATTGTCTGAGTTTTGGAATTGAGTTTATCATTTTTCAAACCTCACTTCCTAGAGGTAGTATTTGGGACAGCATCTAGTACTATACAACCTCTTCAATACTTAAAAAAAAACTGTAAAAATCGATATATTTGCCTAAGGTAAAGTTAAACATGCTAATGAAAAAGGTCAAGTTCTTTTGCTTTAAGCTAGAATTACATTGCTGAACCTCACATATCTGGTTATTTCTCTTCTTATAAGAAGTTATAATTGTGATTAAACATTTTTAAAAGGTCAATTAACTCCTATAGATTTCAGATTATTCAGAAAACAAATGTTTTTAAACAGTGTGACTGGTAGGAGTTGTACATATGATAGGCTATAATACACAAAGGCAGCTTCTGATTTATGTACAGGAAAAAAGAATGCTTTCCAAATAAGGATGGAATGGACTGGGATGTCTGACCCATTTGAAGCTACTTCTCAGACATTGTCACCTGCTAGCTATAGAGGTGGTTTGAGCAACGGCTGGTGATCCAATGTTTTTAACCATAGATTATTGAGGGAGGAGTGGGAGAAAGAGAGAGAGAGAGAAAGAGGAGGAGTTAAGCTAAAAGAAAGCATGACTGTATCAGAACAACCTCCAAAGAACAATGAACTCTCTTAGAGCATTAAGTAGAAGCAATGTGCACTGCACTTTCTAGGAAAGATACCTTGTTAATTCCAGTTGTTTCTGGACCAGAGTTTTGTTTTGTGGTCCTCAATGTGTAGCATGTCCCTATGGTAGTAATCTTGACTCTCATGCAACACTGAGATTTGTTATAATGGATCCTTCTTTAGACATATTCATGGCCTGGTAAAAAGGAAAATAAAAATGAAAATACAAAAACCAAAAGCATGAACATATTTTCCACCTCCCTCTAAAGAATTGGCTTTGCTTAGTTCAAAATGCCGGTGGCATTATATGCTGCATTCTACTAACAATAGCTGTGGGAAACAATAGCTGTTTTTCCTTATGAAATTTGGCTTTTTTATTAGTAATGTTTTATAAACATTTAGTTTCTTAAAAATAGGCAATAATACTAACAATAGCTAACATTTGGAATACAAATTATTTGCCAGATACTGTGATCCCTGAACTCTCACTTGGGAAATGGAGTCAAAGTCACAATGAGGAAGTCTGCCTAGAAAATGCAGATCTTGGATCAGAAGCCAGACAGACTGAACCAAAGACCATCAAACAACTAGCTTCCCAGGATATTTGAGCATATATGGTTCTATGGGGTTTTAGAGAATGCTAGAGCTCAAATTTTGATTGGATGATTTTGCATATTTTTAACCCTTTATGCATCCCTTTAAAGAGATTACCACATGTATTTTATATTCTCAAGAGTATCCTTCAACTTCCAGTTTTATTTCTACATGAAACATAGGCAGTTCAGAAATTTCTTACAGATACAAATCTCAAGATAACACAAGCTCAGTCAGTATTAATAGAAGCATGTTTGTCTTTTTCTATATTTAATCCATCTTTGAAGTAAGTACAATGTTGCCTCATTAAACTGTCACTTAGGAGCACAAGATGAGAAAATAATTCAGAGCACCTTGTACTTGGAAAGCAGTTTGGATAAATACACTCACCAAACTAGTCATACCCTGTTCTTTGCAATTGACCTGTTTAAAGCTTACATCTTGTTGTTGTTGTTTTGTTTTGTTTTTTTCTTCAATCTGGATCAAATTTTTATTCTGTACTACTGATAATATAGATCAAATGTAAGAATTAGTAATTATTAGGAATTGTTTAGAATCATTGATTTTCCCTCTTTTGGAGTGGAACATAAAGTGAAGATTAACTGTGTGACTAAATGGTCTGACTACCAGAGGAAATATCAAAAACTTCTTCCTTGACTTAGCAACTTCAGATGCAAGGCCAAGGTCTTCATAACTCCTTAAACTTAAGTAACTGGCAGTTTGCAAGTCACTGAGAATAAAACTGAAAGTTTTCCATAGTGCCTATGATATATTACGCATCACTGGTTTACTAAATAAAGAAATTAATATTTTAAGTATTGGTTCTTGAATACCCTTTTTTTTTTTTTTTTTTTTTTTTTAGAAAGAGTCTCACTTTATCGCCCTCTGTAGAGGGCTGTGCAATCAGCAACCTCCAACTCTTGGGCTTAGACGATTCTCTTGCCTCAGTCTCCCAAGTAGCTAGGACTACAGGCGCCTGCCAGAATGCCGGACTATTTTTTTGTTGCAGTTTAGCTGGGGTTGGGTTCGAACCCGCTGCCCTTGCAGTATGGGGCCAGGGCCCTACCCACTGAGCCACAGGCACAGCCCTGAACAATCTTTTTATATGAATAATTTCTGGATCTCAGTTCACATCTGAGTGGGCTACTAGCTAATAGGAAAATCTCACAAAGGAAGGAAGTTACTTTGAATGGCCACATGAAAAAATGGGTGTATTTGTACTTGAGGAGCTAAAGGTCTTGGTACCAGCTGTTCAAAAACTTGGCTCTTGTCTTCTTGCAATCAAAGAAAGAAAGCAAGAGACAGTTGTCATGCAGCAAACAGCAAACTTAATTAAAGTAAAAGTTCACTCTTAAATGGGTTAAGAGAGGGCACACATCTGATCAAACTGTGGCCATGGGTTTTTTTCTTCTAAATAGCAGGAGATAGTAGACTTCAAAAGGAGTGGGAATGGGTACACATCCCAGAGGACAGAGACAGTGGGGTTTCCGTGTCATCTCTTTTTTCTTGTCAAGTCTTTTCTCCTTCATGATGCTGTCTCTTTTCCTTCTTTTCTTTTCTTGGCCAATGGGGTTATCATCTTGTTCCTGTCTTCTGGTAGGTGGAGGAGGGTAGCTTTCCAAATTAATGGTTAGGCCTTTGTGCCTAAAGGCCCCTGGAAGGGCAGGGGCCTTTCTGTAATGTGTAATGTGCCCTGGGCTGTTTTGTCTCGTTTTTTCTGATAATTATGGTTACCCTTGTTATTATTACAGTTTCTTTTCTTGCCAGCATCCCATTAGTTTTCATTGCTTGTTTTTATCGTTTTCATATTTTCTCTGTTTAAGTTTTGCTTTTTTTCTTTGACACTTATAGCTATGCTTATCTTGTGGTATGTTTTTTAACTCCATATCTCGTTGGTTTACACAGCCCATTCTGTAATTCTGCTTATGTCTAAACTGACAGTCTGAGAGACAAAAGGTTTATCTTTTCCCAGAGTTCTGTCCTTAGCTAAAGGTTTATGTAGTTGTGATATGGTATTTAGAAAGAAAAGTATCATTTTATTGTGAAAATTCTCCTTAGTTCCTCACCTAAATGAATAGTTGTGGATATTACACAAATCTTAGGGAGTTGGATGGGAATTTTTTGGACTGAAGTTAGAAAAACTAAAACCAAAATTTAAGAATTTGTTTCTTTCAAGTTCTCCTGCTTGTTGAATAATTTTAGAAAATTATTAATCTGAATATAACATAGCATAACATAATAATATATAATATAATCTGTCTTAGAAAAGTAAACTGACCCTATTTACAAGTACTAAGATCTTGTCCATATTTAAACATTTTTAATTTCCTTTATACTTTCTTGGATCTATAGACCCTAATCCTTTCCTTGAGGCAGAGATGGAAATTATAATAGTATCTGGCACCTGAGTGGTAAATAAATAGGAAATGCGATTTAATAATGTGGCCTATGCTGTGATTTATCTGCATCAGGTTTAATCATCAGAACCTTTTTGAAAACCAGCATTCTACTTGAGGTCAAATCTTCATGCTTTTGACAGTTTCTAAAAGAACCATTAGAGCCTGACTCGGTATTTCCAAATGACGTTTGAAACGGCAACAGCAACAATTTATTGAGCACATCATCTGTGTTGGTCGTTATTTCATTGCTCTTCCCAGGCTATCACTTCTCCAGGGCAGAGACTGTGAGGCATAGCTTAAGGCATTGGTACAAGTCTCATACCAGAAACTGATGAGGGCAGGATTAAAATTCAGTTCTGATTTTAAAGACTGTGTTCTTAATTACTGTGTCTCCCAGGTTGTCTGTGAAAAAATTTCTCTGAAAAACAAATACATGAACATGCAGACATGTATATACTTAACAGGCCTGGTAAGTTTTCCTTTATGTTTCATTATAATCTAGCTGGCTGCTTGTTAAGAGATAAAAAGAGACAATCTGCCCCAGCTTGGATTGAATTTTAAAAATCCAGGCTATGCTATATGTTTTTGCTAATGTTCAAATCAAATGTATTGAGAGCTATTTGGAAATAAAACTACCTCTTCATTTTTGGAGGAAAGCAACTACATAGAAAATTTCATTCCCATAAATGTAATAACTAAGCTGTTGGACCATTGATGTTATTTATCAAAATTTATTCTGCAATTTTATTTTGCTCTGTTTTCACATATTGATCAGTTCCCTGGCATTTCCGCTCCCCTTGGGGGACGACATGGTGCAACAGGAGTGAGCCTTCAACACCAGTCCCATCTGGAGGGGAGCTCCTGGTGGTCGTTTTACCCTCCACAGATGATTAAACTTCTTTATGCTCTAGTTTCTTCATCTTCTAAGAAGAGGTATAAAATATAGACCTTACAGCGTTGTTCTGAAATTAAAGCTGATAACGCCCATAAAATACTTAGCAATATATCTGGTGCAGATATATTTTTAATAATGTATTTAAAAAGTGGAAATATTGCTTTTTTAATCTTGAACTTCTTTTTCACTCTTTGTAACATGTGAATAGTAATATCGGTTTTTCATGTTGCTTTTGATAATGACTCAATATAGGCATATTTGCAGAGAGCCCAGCATCGGGTGGAATAGGGGGGACAGCAGGCCCCCCTCTTCTCTCGTTAGTTCACATTAGCCACCCCCCCCACGTTCTTTTTCTCCTTGGTGTGCGTACCTCTGTACTGTCCCTGACAATATGCTTGGCTGGTTTGCAACTCGCAGTTTCTAACTTTTAACTTTAATAATAAAGGAAGAGAAAATCCCACACAAAATGCAATCTCACCAGGAATAGAATAAGCCACTTTTCAAGCAAAGAGATGATGAACTTAAATGTAGGTTCCCTTTCAATATTTCAGGGAAACACTTTGCATACAGTTCTGGGCATGTAGCCAAGAGTTATATCCAACAGATATTATGAGAGGGTAAGAGGAGTCACAGATATCCAATTACTCCTACAATAAAATTACAACATCCCATACCTTTCTATCTGCATCTTTGTTTTAGAAGGAAAGGCAAGGGGTGGAGGTTATGGAGTAAATCGTTAAAGACTATTGAAAACTTCTCTCTTTTTCTGTCTGCTTTCCATTTTATAGCAAAGGTTGAAGCTACAATGCAAGGAGAGACCTAACGCAGAGAATTATTCTCAGGAAGTTTTCTGGAAGCAGATTTAATAATGCACATCCGTTCATGCAATACATTTTGTTAAATACTTACTATGTGCTAGGCGTTGGGACAGACGCTGAGGATTCGATCAAGGCGCTGACTGGCAGGCTGAATCTACAATATCCGTGCATATATACCCAAGCACACACACATGCCCTCTCCCTTCGTTCCCTAGTAGTGAAAGTCTCTCCCATCTCTCCCACAACCTAGTCCCTGGCTTGGGTAGTGTGTCCCATCCTCTCTCCTGTTCAAGGATGTCACTTGCAATTCCCCCCTCCCTAATGCATCAACTTTATTATTTTTTTCTATAACTATACTTATCGCTTTCTAAAGCATCCCGCTCACCAACACAGCCCCGTGTTTCTAACCTCCTCTATGGCAAAATCCTTTGAAAGATTTGTCTATACTCCACTTCCTTTCCTTCTGAACTTTTAAAAAAGTGCTCCACTCACCCATTCAACCTCTATTCCACAGAACTTCTCGTATCAAGAGGGTGTCAGGCCCTGCCATGTTGCCAAACCCCGCCCTCTGTTCTCCGTCCCACTGTTACTTAGCTACCCAGAACCTTGGTTTTAATGACCCTCTATGCTCTTGGATGTCCTCTTCCCTCATAGATAAATCCTTGTCAAGTCTTCCCTGCTATTTTATCTTCATTTTTTCCAAGGACTAAATGCTGGCCTGAAGTCAGTGCTCAGATCTTGACTTTGTTTTTCTTCCTCATAAGTGAATCCATCTACTCTGATGCTTTTAAATGCCATGTGTATTTGGATGCATTCCAGATGACATATACATAAATCTCTTCAGTCCCCAAACTCTTTCCTGGACTTCACACTTATATAGTCAACTGCTTATTTGACAATTTTTTATAGCTGAAGCTTCACCCATCTTGAACTTAATTCTTAATTTCCACCTCCCAACCATCTTTCTCTACAAGTATTTTCTATCTTGTTCAGCGAAACTTTAATATTCACACATCATATGACCTTGATTCCTTTCATTCCATCATGCCTATATTCAATACTTCAGCAAATTTAGTCATCTCCACTTTTTCAGTGAAAAAAGGCTGTCACCTCTACCAATAACTGTTTGTCACCTTTACAGAAATAACTGTATTATATACCACTGTAATATTGAACTTAAACTATTAGAATGGTACTTTTGACCAACCCTTTCAAGGCCATTTTTTATATAGCAGGCAAAAGTAGTCATAATCCATGTAAGTCAGCAACTGCCACTCAAGATTTTATTACTGTCCCCCATCACCTAGTAAAATTAAGGGCCTTATCATAGCTTTCAGAAGCTCCTCAATGCTTCCAATCTCATGTCTTTCTTGTCTCCATGTTCCACACACTCCCACTGTAATACCTGATTAGTGTTCTATAAATACACCAAGCAGAACCTGGCAGAACCAGGCTCTGGGTCATTGCATTTACTCTTCCTATTACTGAGAATTCTCTTCCCCTAGTTTTTATCATGTCAAATTCCTAGAAAGCATTTGCTGAAATGCTATTATTTTCAATGAAATAAAATCCATTCCAACAACATAACTACTGTAGCCCAGGAGCACTCTCTATTCCTTCGTGTTGCTGTATGCTTCATGACATTGTAAACAGCCCATTTGCCATTTTGGGGGGGGGTTATTTCGTTGTTTTCCTATCTCTCACCTAGAATGTCTGTTCACTGCTATATTCCAGTGCCTAGAATAATGCCTTGCACGTAGTAGGTGCTTAATAGTTATTAATGAATGCTGAAGAACACATATGTGGTTCTTGCCCTCATAGAATTTACTTTGTAGTGAGGACTAAGGATAAATACAGGCATTCCCTGAGTCACAGACTTCTGGCTGACATATGACTCATACTTACAAACAGAAGCTATCACAGGTAATAGGTAAACATACATGTTACAACTTACGTACAAATTTAACTTAAAACAAACCTACAGAACATATCTCATTTATAACTGTGGGAAGCCTCTACAAATAACCAGGAAAACAATTAAAACAGTATACAAATATTGATTTATTTATATTTTGGAGACAGAGTCTCACTCAGCTGTCCTGAGGTTGAGTGTCATGGCACCATAGCTCACAGCAACTTCAAACTCTTGGGCTCAAGTGATCCTCTTATCTCAACCTCCTGAGTAGCTGAGATTATAGGCACCTTTCACACTGCCCAGCTAGTTTTCTATTTTTGGTAGAGATGGGGTGTTTTCTCAGCCTAGTCTCAAACTCCTGAGCTCAGCAATCCACCCGACTAAGGCTCCCAGAGTCCTAGAATTATAGGCGTGAGCCACAGTAGCCACAATTAGTGAGAAGTAATTTTGATAAGTATTTTGAAAGCAATTCCCAAGGCCATGAAATGGAAATTAACAGAAAAACTTAATTTAGAATGGTTGGTTGAGGAAGGTTTTTTAAAGAGGTGACATTTCATGATATAAAGAAATTAGCCATTCCTGAGTTAAATAGCGAGCACTCCCTGTAAGTGCTAGAATGTGTAATAATTACATTCATTTGACAACTTCACAGTACATGTGAACACACCTTCAGTAAAAAAATATATAAAAATAGAAGAGTTTTAGCACTGTGCCTCACCCTTGCAATACTACACATTTGGAGGCTGAGGTGGGAGGAGTTCTTGATCCCAGAGTTTGAGGCTGTACTGAGCTATGATCATGCCACTACCCTCCAGCCTGGACAACAGAGCAAGATCCTGTCTCAAAAAAAAAAAAAAAGAAAAAGAAAAAAAATATATATAGAGAGAAGAAGATGCTTTTCACTTAGATAGTGAATACCAGAACCAAATAAAATTATGTCTGGACATCAGAGACAGAACTGTGTGCATTAAGGGGAAACTGTAGCTTTAGGCGCATAACAACTCTGAATCTTGTCTGATTTCGAGGTGTGTGTAGCCAGTCTATGTTTTGCATCTCTTTGGAAAGGTGACTATACCAGAAATGTATAAGGAGTAGAATCTTCATTCCCACTACATGGTCACCAACCCTATCAGGCATCAAAATTGTAATGGACATTAATTAGACGTATTTTTGATATTAGACATTACACAGATAAAATGAACCAATATCAATAGCATTATTAACAGTCACCATTTATTGAATGCCTAGTATGAGTCTGGTACTCTACAAAGTCCTTTAACAATGGTACCTCATGTAGTTATTAGAGTAATTATGCGAGAGAATTCATTTAACATGCTTAGCCCAGCACACAGCGTGTATGAAGTGCTTGTTAGATCGTAGCTGTTAGTAGGAATAATGATATCAGCCCTCATTTATTACAAATGAGGAAACTGATGTTTAAAAATTATTACAAAACAACCCACAAGGTTATATATTTTAAAGTGTCAGATCTGGGATTAAAAAAACTGAGTGGTCTGATTTACAATATGTGTTTGTGTACTATCTTTCCCTTCCTAAGGAAAAGATAAAATTTTTAAGATAATTATTTTAAAAGATAAAAATTTTTTACATAATTATTTTAAAAGATAATAATTTTACTTCTCTACTTTCTTTTCTTTTCCTGATATTTTAAGGTAATTAATACAACATGAATGAAGTCAGGCTCCCTTTATGAAAAAATGTGTTAACTGATTTTCTTAATGAAGGCTAGCATTTTTTCTTTCCTTTCCTCCCCCTTCTCTTCTTTCGTTGCTTCCTGCCTTTCATTTCACTATTTACATCATTGTCCTGAATCTGTTTCCAGTCCTGTGTGCCCACACGTCAGCCATTCTGTGCATTTCAGAAATTATTTGGCACTCTCCAGAAAAGCTCTTCTACTTTACTTCACAGGTAGTGTTTTTCCAGCTGTCATCACTGACTTGCACCTTGTTGCCCTCTTGCTCTTGGTGAAAAAGTATCAATCTTTGCTGGCAGCTCCTTGAGCAACTATTTGGTGCCATTTCATTCTGGTGCATGTGGGACCCTAGGGAGTGGCCCTGGACTATCCCGTCTGCCTCCTTTTCTCCTAGGGCTGAGTTGTCTGTAGAGCAACTGAGTCTCTAATCTTCAGAAAAGTATTCGACGACTACAGATGGATTTTTATCCCTCATGGGCTTTGTTCTTTCTGAACTACCACCAAGCAGAACGAAGTGAAGGGACAAGGCCATCAAATGCCTATGAGGCATCTAATTGGTGTTTCAACTAGATGCAGCTGTGTTTATGAAATATATTGTTTAATGGGGTTTACTTTCGTGGCTGAACACCAAGAATCTTTCTCCTTTGTCTCTGAGTTCATATGAAGAGGTGAGAGTGCATTCTGGGCTCATAGTAACTTTACAAGAAGTTGGTATTTTAATTGGCTAACACTGACGTTTGCCCAGTCTACTCACTCCCATGATACAGGAAACATAGGATCCCAGAGGAGAAAGCTTTGTATCCAAAAGACTTATGACCGAATCCCAGGACCTTTATAAACCAGTTGTGCTGTTTTGAGAAGCTACCTCACCACTTCAGGATTTCATATGGTGATGAGATTTTTGTCGTTAGGTCTTGGCGGGACAGACAGAAGTCTAAGTTAGCTCTGATGGCCTTTGAGACATTCAGTCCATTGGTGAGCACAGCCCTGCAGATCCAAGGCTTCCTGATTTTCTCTTTCTCGCCAACTGGGTGCATAGAGTCTATGATGTGGTTCTCCAGAAGACCATCTCCTGCAAGCTCTGTTGTCTCTGAAAACCAAAGTGTAGGTCTTCTCTGCTCTCAGGGTCTAGAGAGCTTCCTCTTTTCTTTTGTTTCTTACTGAAGCCACAAACAAATATTTTACTGCAGCAGATATGGGGAGAATCCTGCTTCTCCCACATAACATTTAGTTTGTATATACAAATACCCTTTTTTCCATTCCTCTCAGGAACATGCAGTGTCATTTCCTCAGTAGGTATGCAATTTTGAAAACAAATCACTTTTTCTAAGACTCCTTTGAAGAAAGCAAACAGAAATTCTGTCTTTAGCCTTGCATGAAGGCTGGGAGGAATGGAGAAGAAGAGGGAAAATATCCAGGGAAAGAAAATACTTAAATTAGAACTTCAAGGCATTCTCCCACATCATGTGCCAAAGCCCTGTCCCAATGCCTGGCACACTGCTGGTGCTCTAGAAATTGGAGTTATTTTTGACATTTAAAACTGATTCTGTAATATTGCTTTTTTTTCCTGTGTAAGCTAGAGTTTTCCAGGATCTCTCTTCTGGAACACCTTTTGATTCTCGGCAGTCATTTTGAGATGGCTGTTTGGGGTCAAAAGAGAAGTCTGAGACTACAGAACTGAGTAAACTTAATTGGTTGGAGGTGACAGGCAGGGGAGGCAGCAACCCCAGCATTTAGCACTAATTCTCCTAAAGATCGTGGAGTTTAGCCACTGTCAAGTCACTCACAGAATCTCAGAAGCCACCAGAGAAGATCACTTACCAGGAGAAACACGAACTATTCATATAAACACCTGCTATTATATGTTTTTTCCTCTTCAGCCTTACAAGTTTGTGAAGGAGTATTGGCCCTGAGGATGGCATTTGCTTGAGTGGATAGGCTAAAGATGAAGTGGTCAAAGGCTAGCAAGGAAAAGTATAGAATCATCGAGATGTTGTGAGAGCCAGGCTGTTACTAGTTGCCCTAGAAAGGACCAGAGCACAGCAACAAGATTGTGTCACCTCTGGCAAACAGTGCAGCTCATGTTTGAGAAGCACTTTTCAGTAACACCATCGCATGCCCCATTTTCCTCTTACATTTTCATAACACTGCTATAAAAGTATGTAGGTAGTCCTTATAATTTCTACTTTTTAGATGCAAATAATTGGCTCGGCGCCTGTGGCTCAATGGGTTAAGGCGCCAGCCACGTACACCTGAGCTGGCGGGTTCAAATCCAGGCAGGACCCGCCAAACAACAATGGCTGCTGCAACCCCAAAATGGCCCGGCTTTGTGGCTGGTGCCTGTAGTCCCAGCTACTTGGGAGGCAGAGGCAGGAGACGCGCTTGAGCCCAAGAATTGGGGGTTGCTGTGAGCTGTGATGCCACAGCACTCTATCCAGGGTGACAGCTTGAGGCTCTATCTCAAAAAAAAAAAAAAAATTGATGCAAATAATTGATGCTCAGAGGGATTTAGCTGAGCTCAAACACTAAGAAGTATAAATGATACTTTAGAACCGCCTGAAAATGCTTGGAAAGTATCTCTTTACTAGTTTTTGGTCTGAAATCTTAAGTTTAACAGAACTTTTAGTGTGGTATTATCTACGCAGACCTACTCCTTCATGAGACTTCTGAATTTCTGTTATGGTGCAGCTACTGTTGAAAATTTAGGTAAAAGGCTTTGCTTTATTCTTTCAGATTGTTTGATATTTGAGTCCATTTGAATGCTTGACAGTAGCTGCCTTTTTTTTGAAATTTGATCTTTTCCCATGCATGGACTAATGTCTTAACCTTGTTATGTTCAATTATTAATCTTCTACTTTGCATAATGCTTTTAAATGAGAATCAGAAAGCATGAAGAATTAGAAGTTGTGGTTTTAAAAACAAGCCTTGCCACAAGCAAGGCCAACTGCCTGGATTCGGCCTTTCTTTTTTTTTTTTTTTTTAATTAAGTCATTTGTACATAGATCATACATACATTTATGCCATTATGGATTCGATGTGTTGATTATTTGTACACACCGGTGTGCTTACATGCTACTAATCAATATAGTTTTTACCTCATTTACCCAATTACAGCATTAAGACATTTATGTTCTACACCTGATAGATCCAACTTGTACTTACAATATGCTCCATAGGTGTGGTCCCCCTACTAACCCTCCATCATCCCACCACCCCTTCTCTTTCCCTCCCCCTCCCCTTCCCGCCTTCATCCTAGGCAATAGTTATGTTTCATTTTTCGTATACAAGTGTGAGTGATTATAAATCACAGTAGTACTGAGCACATTGGATTTTCTTTTTCCATTCCTGAGATACTTTACTAAGAAGAATATTTTCCAGCTCCATCCATGTAAACACAAAAGAGGTAAAGTCTCCATCTTTTTTTAATGCTGCATAGTATTCCATGGTATACATATATCACAATTCATTAATCAATTCATGGATTTTTTTTTAAATTAAGTCATTTGCCACTTAGGATGGGCACTTAGGCTTTTTCCATGACTTAGCAATTATGAATTGAGCTGCAATGAATAATCTGGTGCAAATATCTTTATTGTCAAGTGATTTTTGGTCCTTTGGATATGCACCTAGAAGAGGAGTTGCAGGATCAAATGGTAGGTCTATATTTAGATCCCTGAATGTTCTCCAAACTTCCTTCCAAAAGGAATGTAGTAGCTTGCATTCCCACCAGCAGTGCAGAAGTGTTCTCTTTTCTCCACATCCACACCAACATCTGTAGTTTTGGGATTTTGTGATGTGGGCTACTCTTACTGGAGTTAGATGATATCTTAGAGTAGTTTTGGTTTGCATTTCTCTGATGATTAAAGATGATGAGCATTTTTTTCATGTGTCTGTAAACCATGTGCCTGTCTTCTTAAGAGAAGCTTCTGTTCATGTCTCTTGCCCACAGAGAAAGGGGATCACTTGTTTTTTTTCTTAGTAATAAGTTTGAGTTCTCTGTGGATTCTAGTTATTAGACCTTTGTTGGAAATATAACTTGTGAAAATCCTCTCCCATTCTGAGGGCTGTTTATTTAGTGTGTTCTTGGCAGTGCAGAAGCTTTTTAATTTGATCATATCCCAGTAGTGTATTTTGGATGTTACTTCATCCCAGGGTCCCAAGGATGGTTCAATATATGTAAATCCATAAATATAATACATCATATAAACAAATGAAAAACAAAGACCATATGATCCTCTCAATAGATGCAGAAAAGTTTTTGACAATATCCAGCATCCTTTTTTTGATCAGAATGCTTAAGGAAATAGGTATAAAAGGAACATTTTTTAATCTGAAAGGGGCTATCTACAGCAACCCACAGTCAATATCGTTTTGAATGGAGTAAAATTGAAATCATTTCCACTCAATCAGGAGCCATACAAGAATGCCCACTGTCTCCACTGCTTTTTAACATTGTAATGGAAGTCTCATTCACCACAATCAGCCAAGAGAAGGCAATCAAGGGGATCAAAATAGGACCAGAGGAGATCAAACTGTCATTCTTCGCAGACTAAATGATTATATATCTGGAAAACCTCAGGGAATCAACTACAAAACTCCTAGAAGTGATCAAGGAATATAGCAACATCTCAGGATAAAAAATTAACACTCATAAATCTGTAGCCTTTGTATATACCAACAATAGTCAAAGAGAAAAAATAATCAAGGACTCTATTCCCTTTAAAATAGTGCCAAAGAAGATGAAATATCTGGGCGTGTATCTGGGAGTATCTAACACTCCCAGATATTGTGAAAGATGTCTATAAAGAGGACTATGAAACTCTGAGAAAAGAAATAGCTGAAGATGTTAACAAATGGAAAAATATACCATGCTCATGGCTGGGAAGAATAAACATTTTTAAAATGTCTATACTACCTAAAGCAATCTACAGATTTAATGCGATCCCTATTAAAGCACCTCTGTCATACTTTAAAGACCTGGAAAAATTAGTACTTCGTTTTATATGGAAACAGAAAAAACCTTGGATAGCCAAGACATTACTCAGAAATAAAAACCAATCAGGAGAAATCATGCTTCCAGACTTCAGATTATACTATAAATAAATAGTGATCAAAACAGCATGGTATTGGCACAAAAATAAAGAGGTAGATGTATGGAACAGACTTGAAGACCCAGAGGTAAACCCAGACATTTATCATCATTTGATTTTTGATAAGCCTATTAAAAATATAAATTGTGGGAAATATTCCCTATTTAATAAATGGTGCTGGGTGAACTGGCTGGCTACCTGTAAAAGACTGAAACTACATTTGGCATTTCTTGTTCATCCTTCACCCATTCAATTCCTCAAAGACACTTAAGGAATCTCAGAACAGATTTCTTACTTAATTCTCTTTAAATCTTTTGACCATACGTCGAGACAGCTATGATGGCCTCATAATCTGACACAAAACAAACAAACAAAAATCAATCACTGAATATGGTATGCCATAGTCTACTACAGATCACTTTTTAATTCTGAAATATGCTCTGGTAAAGGAATGAAGCTGTATAACCTCTTATTTCTGGAATGTGCACAAGACTGATTAGTGACCATTTAGCCAGGTCCCTTTTCACCCTCAGAGGGCAGAAGCAACTAAATAAACACATAGCTGTGCAAATTTCTCATGTGCTCTATCTAGCAAGTTGTCTTTAAATTGGACTCAGAAAATTTAGTTTGCTCTTCTAACTGACACCACATAAATCATAAGGAGTATTAAACTAAAGCAATAAAGTCACTCTGTTAATAAAAAATAACTAAGGGGTGTTCAGAAAAGATATTGGGAATTGACTTTGCTTATTCTTGTTTGGAATTTCTCTCTTACATCTATTACTCACACAACTCAGATTCTGTTATTGAACTTTGCACTTTGTGTTTGAGACTTTGACTTCTTCCTGAGAGACTTGCCCCTGCCTCTCCATCGCGTCCTCTTCCGGGTGACCTGTGGTAGTTTTATATCAGCACAAATGCTCTGTGATCCTGCTGTTGATCATGGCTGTTTGGCTGGCAACAGGGCCCCCTGCCCTATGAGAAGAAGAATAAAAAAATACCTCACTTTACACACCAAATTTACAGAGCGGAAGCAGCAGGTTGGAAATGCTTCAACTTCTGCTGCTGTCATCTTTGGACGAATAAAGTAATAGAAATCTCTAAGTAGGATAATTTCCAGAAGATAAAATGTAGAGTAATACTAAGATATTGTTGATATCAAAACATTCCCTCAGACAGAACTGTAAGCAAAGTGAAATTATTTTAAACGAATTCACTACTTTTCTTCAATTAATTGCTTGCCCTTAGCTGCAAGTCTTTTCAACCTTATATCAGAATTTTATAGGCCTTGTTTTTATCTAATTTTATGTTTCTTTTCTTTTTTTTTTTTTTTTTTGCTACTTTGGCTTCTTTTGCTGTTAGAACTGTAATTTAATCACATATGCTGCAAAATTATTGAGATTATACATTGCCTCACTCTCCCTCCCAGGGTAGTTAATAGCTTATTCATTACCACTGAGTCCTAAAGTTAGAGCAGATTTATGTTTGATGTTGAGATGCTGGGCAGGAAATGCAGCAAGCAAAACTAACTCATCTCTTAGTCTTTAATAAAAGAAATGGTTCTGCTGGGGTAGCCACAAAACACGGAGGCATTTATCCAAGAATAGTCAATATAATAAAAAATGTATGTTGATTTGTTTATTCACTGAAACAATAACAATAAGCAGAATGTTTGGTTTTATGATTGATGAAACGCTGCATGTCAATTTTTAGAACTGTAATTGTTTATTCTGTCAAAGAAAGAGGATTTCCTGTATTATAAAGCGTTTCTGCTTTTCAGTTAAAAAGTAAAAAAAAAAAAGCCTGAATTATGTTACAAAGATAACCTTAACTATTATAAAGATCCAGACATAGAAGCCAACTTGAGAGGCCAGCATTTCTATCTTTTCTTGTTTTACATTTACACCTAAAGCTTCAGGCATGTCTTAATTATATCATGCTAGTTTTGTCTTCAACTCACATGAAATTTAATTTCCAATCCTTTATCCTAGAAGGTGCTATATCATTCTTATTTGCTATCAGTGAATCAAAGAACAGCATATTTCATTAGAATTACACATTTCATATTAGCCCCTCTGTGGGCCGAAGCCTACTGGTATCCAAATAATCTTCGGTGCTCCTAAAATATCTAGTCATGGAGCCTGAATGCTATTTCTGTAGAAGCCTTTCTATACTGTATTTTATGAGCAAATTGTATGGTTTCCTAATACTTGAAAATTTCAAACACTTCAGTATTCTGCTTGTATATTCCAAACTTAAGATGTTTACAATTAATTGTTTTTTCAATCAGTTTTTATTTTTTGCTTTTTGTTTCTAAAAATCTGCATGTTACCAACAGAGATTATAGCATAAGTGTAGCATGGTTATCTCCTCATATAGAAAGGTCATGCGTAATATATGGAATCACATAATATGATTTAATAATTTATGAGCTATCATTTCATGTGCAAGCCAATGACACCTTTCCAATATTTGTTAATGTCACTTTGTTCTGATTCAATTTACTGTTCATTGTACTGCCCAATCTTTCTTTATCTCTCTCCAAACTGAATAGATTTATATAACAAATCATTATTTTTTATATATCACTTTGTACTTTTTGAGTTCATCTCATATTGTTATTTCTTTCCCCATATGTCTAATCTTTCTTTTTACCTTTTATGTGATTGCTCTTTCCTTTTTGACACTTTTAATTCAAGGGCCCTGTGATTTAAAAAATGTCTATATTTCTCTTTACCTCTGACACTTTTAATTCAAGTGCCTCTTTCCTGTGACACTTTTAATTCAAGTGCCCTGTGATTTAAAAAATTTCTCTATTTCTCTTTACCTCTTCAATGCAGGTCATCACCAACTGCTTAAAAATAGGATACGCTATTTTCGCTTCCATCACTTTTCCAGTCACTTAATATTTTGCATGTCCTTAGTATGATAGATTTGTAGGTCTTCTATATATGTTATCCTGTGGAGCATACTTTTATATTAACAAGGCAAAAACATGTGTTAACTCCTTAAGGGAGAACAACTGGCTAATTTGGGGCTAGCATATTTCATTCAATCCTTCAGTTTGCTATATACTTAAGAAAACCAATTTAACATGCTCTGATTTTTCTATGTAGGAAAATTATGATTTATTTGTTGATGTAATCCTTTAATTAAATTTTTAAAACCCTATGGTATGCACATGTATAATAACTTTCTTGATTCTTCCGCTAAATACTAATTGCCATTATCATCTTTTTTTTTTTTTATTGAATCATAGATGTGTACATTAGTTCAACCATGGGGTACAGTGTGGGGGCTTCACATGCAATCTGAGATATTTTATCAACCTGATTGACATACCATTCATGATATTTTCTCATTTACTATATGAAAACATTTTTGATCCTTGTTTAGAAGTTT
>CAUYON010190394.1:0-10142 GCA_963573935.1 Arctocebus calabarensis
TGGATTAATAAATTGTAGTATATGTACATCATGGAATATTATGCAGCCTTAAAGAAAGATGGATACTTTACCTCTTTCATGTTTACATGGATGGAGTTGGAACATATTCTTCTTGGCAAAGTATCTCAAGAATGGAAGAAATAGTATCCAATGTACTCAACCGTACTATGAAAACAATTTATAGCTTTCATATGAAAGATTTAAACCAATTATAATCCAAGAATATGGGAAGGGGGGAGGGGGAAGATTGGGGTGAAGGAAGGATAATTGGTGGGGCCACATCTACAGTGCATCTTAGAAAGGTACAGGCGAAAGTTACTAAATGCAGAATACAAATGTCTTCATACAATAACTAAGAAAATGCCATGAAGGCTATGTTAAACAGTTTGATGAAAACATTTCAGATGTTTCTGAAATGAATGAAATGTTATGAATCCTGCACATTGTACCCCTTGATTGCACTAATGTACACAGCTATGACTTAATAATAAAAACAATTAAAAAAAACAGTTTAGGACACAGCCTGAACGTGGGTAGACAGGCATCCAAACAGTTCAGAGAGCAGTGGGACAGTGCAAAATGGGGAGAAGGAGAGAGAAACAATGAACTGAAGAGTAGGACAGTGGAGAGTTTGAGAAATCTTTACTAAGATGCTAGAAATTTTTGAGCTTATTGTTCAAGATAAACCGACAATGCCCGGCTGCCTGACCCTGAAAAGCCTCCCACTTTCCACCATGTTCAGACGGCTTGCAGCATAATAAAATGTTACTTTGCTCAGTAAACAAAATGAAGGAATGAATCAATTGGGTTTGCAAGTATTTCAGGGTGGGGGGTGTCAGGTAAACCTTCTTTTCTAGACAAAGGGAGCAAATGCAGTAGAAATGAGTATTGGGGTACGTTATGTAGATAATGGAAAATATTCCATCCTTCACTTATTTCCTCCAAAATGTCTATAACAGAGGCCATTCAGTGGCATTCTGATAATTAATATTAAGAAGAGGAATTTTTCTTTAGCACACGCTGACTCAGTTTTTTGAATTATTAATAATTCTTAAGAATAGGTATCATTCCATTTTAAAGATGGTGAAGGAAATCATGGTTCAGGGACACATCCAGGTCACAGTAGATCCCTGAGCAAGGATCAATTCTCTGACTGGGCCAACCTTCTGTTTGCTGTGCACACAGAGAAAATCTCCGTACTCTCGGAAACACTCGCTGTCGCAGATGAAATGCACACTTTTCCCCCTCGGTGAGGAAGAAAGCTAGAGCCAATGCCATCACGAAGCGATCAAGGTTTCCTATCTCAGGCAGAAAATGGCCACAGACTAAAGCACAATATTCACCTTCGGTTTTAGCAAGAGGTTTAGATCTGCCCCCACTCTCTCTCTGAAATAAAACGAAGGCTGCCGCTTATTCCCATTAGCAAAATCCTTATCTTTTCTTGGCAAGTAAATAATAAACTGGGCTCAGTTCTAGCTTCATACTAAAGACACGATGTCTTTGTCTATAAAATTCATCCATGAAAAATAGTGAAGCGGGGCGGCTCCTGTGGCTCAGCGAGTAGGGCGCCGGCCCCATATACCGAAGGTGGCGGGTTCAAGCCCGGCCTCAGCCGAACTGCAAAAAAAAAAAATAGCCGGGCGCTGTGGCGGGCGCCTGTAGTCCCAGCTACTCGGGAGGCTGAGGCAAGAGAATCGCTTAAGCCCAAGAGCTGGAGGTTGCTGTGAGCAGTGTGATGCCAGGGCACTCTACCCAGGGCGATAAAGTGAGACTCTGTCTCTACAAAAAAAAAAAAAAGAAAAATAGTAAAGTGGAACTCCTTTCCTAAAGGCAACCTAACAACTATGTCATCAAAGGAGGGGTCTCCTTACTGACCAGAAGACATGAACAGCCTGAGAATGCGTCTTTCCCACTCCAGGAGAAGAAGCCGCAGGTGATTAGGAAGTTGAGCATGTGGGAGAGTGAAGCGCTTAATCAGTGGCCGAGCAATCAATAAGCACAAACAGGTCAAATCAGTTGAATTGAATTTAATTGACCTTACATCTTTGGAGAAAAGCCTAAAGACAGAGAGAAAGAGAAGAGATTAGGGTTGACCGGACTTGTAATAACAAAAGAAGTCCAGGAGTTACGGAGTGTTAGACTATACTTTCTAGAAGCCCTGTTAGAGATATATGCTTCCTCAAGGCCAGGAGGCTTCCGACGGGGAGAGAAAGCAGTATTGTCTACACAAGGATAGTATTTGCTTATACAGAATTTTTTTTCGGTCTCTTTTTCCTCATCTCTGTTTCCCTCTCTATTGGTTCTTTTTCTCTTATATAAATATAAGTTTTGTTTTACTGGCCAGCTCTCATTCAACTTCATTCTTGCCCTTCTCAAACTTTCCTATTCTCTGCTTAATGTATTTCAATATAATTTTTCATTACTCTACTGAATCTACACTACTGATTTTCTAATTGCCTAATTCCCTAATTATGAGGATTGATAATCTTGATCTATAAACTCAGTTGTACAAGCAATTTCACAATTGGTTTATATTCTTTTAATCGATCGAAGTCTAGTTATAAGCCATACCTTGCCTAGTTTGTAGGATAATTGATGTTAGTCTCACAAGGTCTTTCATGGCCTTTCCTTGGGGAGGCCTTTGCAGTCTTCTTTAACACTGACTACAGGTGAGCAATTACAGGACCAAGCTGGTGGGAAATGTTGTTTTTTTTTTCCAAATTAATGTGAGAGTACAAATGTTTAGGTTACATTATTTTCAATTCTAAGGTTAAGTTCAAGTTGCTGTTGAGCCCTTCACCCAGGGGGTGTGCTGAACAGGTTCACATTGTGCACATTAGCTGAGATCCTGTCAATTGTCCTCTCTCCGCCCCCATCCCCTCTCCCCACCCCAACCTTGATAGACCATGTTTGTGTTTTATCTTTTGTGGGGCCCTGCAGTTGTTTATATTTTAGTTTCATATTAGTATTGAGTACATTGGAAACTTTTTTTTCCATTCTTGAGATATTTTACTAAAGAGAATATATTTCGACTCCATCCAGGTAAACACAAAAGATGTAGCACTGGTGGAAAAGGCTCCACCTTTTCTTACAGCTGAATAGAACTCCACGGTATACATATGTCACAGTTTGTTAATCCATTCATGGGTTGATGAGCATTTGACTTGCTTCCATGACTTGACAATTGTGAATTGAGCTACAATAAATACTCTAGTGCAAATGTCCTGTGGCAAAATGACTTTTGTTCTTCTGGGTAGATACCTAGGGATACAGCATCAAATAGAAGGTCCACTTTTAGTTCTCTGAGAATTCTCCATACTACTTTCCGTAAGGTTTTATTAGTTTGCAATTCCACCGACAGTGCAGAAGTGTAAAATGGAAACATTGGTGTTTCTGCAATGCCAAGAGCTTCTTCCTCACAATTTTCTTTCCCAGGCCAATTTTATCAAGTGTTTCCCTTATACTTTATTCTAGAATTTTTATTGTTTTGTGCCTTAAATTTAAATCCCAGTGAGAGTTAGTTTTTGCCACTGGTGAGAGTAGCGATTCCAGTTTTGGTCTTCTACATGTGGCTAACCAATTCCCCAGCACCATTTTATTAAATATTTTATTAATATTTATCTTTTCCCCAGTGCATGATTTTGTTTGGTTTTCAATGATTAGATGGTGATATGTGGCTGGGTTCCTCTAGATTCTCTATTCCATTCCATAGATCTATATCTGTATTTTTGTGTTAGTACCATGGTATTTTGATCACTGTAGACTTATAGTATAATCTGATGTCTGGTAACATGATGCCTCCAGATTCGTTTTTATTTCTAAGAATTATATTGGCTACTTAGGTTTTATTTTCTGGTTCCATATGAAACAAAGTACTATTTTTTCAAGATTTTCAAAGTATGATGTTGGTGGTTCGATGGGAATTGCATTAAATCTGTATGTTGCTTTGGGTAATAGGAACCTTTTAACAATATTGATTCTTCCCAGCTACAAGCATGGCATGTTCTTCCATTTGTTGAGTACTTTTGCTATTTTTTTCCTCAGGGTTTCGTAGTTCTCTTTATAGAGATCTTTCATGTCTTTTGTTAGACAGATTCCCAGGTATTTCATCTTTTTGGAGCTACTGTAAAAGGTACTGAATCTTTCATTTTGTTCTCAGCTTGACTGTTAATGGCATATATGGCATGGAAGGTTTTCGTAAAGACTCTGATGCTTTGGAATCACTAACTCCTGGGAAGAAGACATCTTTGTTGAGGATGAGAACCCTGTACTCAGAGGATAGCATCACTGGCTTCATTCACTCTAGTGTACAAGTCTCTGCTGGACCTTGCACAAAGTCAGGGGAAGGGAGCATCTACTGAAGGACTCCCTACCCTCTGCCCTTCTGAATTTGGTGAAGATTCTCTTATTCTCTCTTTTCTCTCAAAAGACTCCCTCTCTTCTGCCATCATCTATGATATTTACTATAACCTAGGTTATCACACACAAAAAATTGTAATTAACCTCTCCTTCTTCCCTGAAAGCTTAGGAGACCACGGGTAATGCAGAGCACTGAGCATGCAAAGAAACGCGTGCTATGAGAACAAAACATTGATTAATTTTGTAATAAATCATCCAACCACACGGCCTTTTGAGCACTTTCCCCAGATGACCTCTGAACAGAAATTTTTGTTTGTTTGTTTGTTTTTTGCAGTTTTTGTCCGGGGTTCGGTTTGAAACTGCCACCACCAGCATATGGGGCCGGCGCCCTACTCCATTGAGCCACAGGCTCACCTTGAACATATTATTTTTTAATCACCCCAAATCCATAGTTTACATTAGAGTCCATTCTTTGTGTTGTGCATTCTTTGCTTGGCTAAATTTTTAATGACATCCTTGTAGGGTAACAGAGTATAGTCTCCCTGTCCTGGACATCCTGAGTTCCATCTGTTCATCCCTCCATCCTCCCTACAACCAACAACTACTGATGTTCTCCCTGTCTCCCTGGTTTTGCCTTTTCCACTATGTCATGTCGTTGAAATCATGCAGTATGTTTCCTTCTCAAATAGATTTGTTTAACTTAGTAATATACATTTAAGTTTCCTCATCTCTTTTCATGTCTCAATAAACTCATTTTTTTTTTTTTTTGCAGTTTTTGGCTGGGGCTAGGTTTGAACCCACCACCTCTAGTATATGGAGCCAAAACCCTACTCCTTTAAGTCACAGGCACTGCCCAAGTCATTTCTTTTTAGTGCTAAATAACACTCCATTACCTGGACTAATATCCCATTCACCTACTAAAAAAAATCTTGGTTACTTTCAAGTTTTTGAAATTATGAATAAAGCTACTGTAAGTCTCATGTGAAGATTTTGGTGTGGACACATTTTCCACTCCTTTGAGTAAATACCAAGGAGTAGGGTTACTGGATTGTATGGTAAAACTATATTTAGTTTTGTAAGAAATTGTTTAGCTGTCTTCCCAAGTGGTTTATACTATTGTTCATTCCCTTGTGAGAGTGTCTCTTGTTCCACGTCCTCACTGGCTTTGTGTGTTGCCAGTGTCCTGCTTTATTGCTATCCTAACAGATGCGTCCTTGTATCTCATTATTGTTTTAACTTGGATATCCTGATGTTGCAGAACCTTTTTTCATGCACTTACTTGCCATCCGTATATCATTTTTGGAGAGCTGCTTGTTAAAGTTTGGGGTCCTAACTTCATTTTTATTTTAGATATGGTAGCTCACGTCCTCCTTCTTAAATGAATTTAGGTTTTGGGGGGGAAGTTTTTTTGTCGTTTTAGTACAAGGGTATCTCCTACTGGTTCTCAACTGTTCTGACTTTTTCTATTCTATCTCCTTTTCTTATTTATATGGAATGCTTCTTGATCTGCTCCTTTGATTTTGATTTTCTTAGATTTTCATTCACAGCTTTCCCTGGGAACTCTCATTCACAACTATGTTTCAACTATAATTATCTTGATCTCTATATTATGAAACTCAGCAAATTGGAAATCTAAGAAGTATCATTGACTCATTTGTCTGTTTTACCCTCAGTCCAAAATCCATTTATCTGAATCTTTTGCTAATTTCACTGCTTAATGTGTGTGCCTCTAATTTTTCACCTCAGAACAACAAATGCATTTTTTTACATCAACATTAAATTCATATAACATAAATAAGCGCCATATAAAAATCATAGACAAAACTTTCTAAGGAATTCTAAGACTCCATATTTTAAGGAGTCATAATTTAATAAGTCAACAATTTATAAGGCATGGACACAATTTATTGAAATATTAACTGCAAGGCAAGTATACAATACATAGTATAGGATAAAACTGAAGATAGGGGGCGCCTGTAGCTCAATGGGTAGGGCACTGGCCACATAAACCAGGGCTGGTGGGTTTAAACCCAGCCCGGGCCTGCCAAAACAACAATGACAACTCCAACAACAACAACAACAAAAATAGCCAGGCATTGTGGCGGGCACCTGTAGTCCCAGCTACTTGGGAGGCTGAGGCAAGAGAATTGCTTAAGCCCAAGAGTCTGAGGTTGCTGTCAGCTGTGACACCACAGCTCTCTATCTAAGGTGACAGCTTGAGACTCTGTCTCAAAAAAAAAAAATTAAGATAATTAGCTAGCAATTAAATTATGTGGTAAATAAACATAAAGTGGAATGGAAAGACTGTGAGATGCTGAATATTCCTAAGATACCTGAGACTAGGCATGGAAAATGCACTAAAATATTCAAACTACACTAAATAGATTGGAGACCAAGATGGTAAACTAGAAACAGCTCACACATACGACTATCAAAGACGGGCTTGAAAGTTAAAAGTGTATGTCCACCTATGGGCAGACCTGTGTGGAGAGATCATTGTAAATCATCAAAGAAGTGATGGGAGACACTCAGAATGACAGAGACAGGGGCAAGGAGATCCCTCATCAAGATCCAAAGTTACTTGGGAAGAGCACTACTCGTGGTGAAGGGATGAAGGAGAGAGCCCCAGGGGCCCACTCTCTCTGCACAGGCTCTGCAACTCTGAACCTCAGCCTTGGGGGCCTCACCACCACCACTGCGGGCCACTGACCAGGGCCCTACTCCGAGACTGTGCAGTAATAATGTGTTGGCTGGCCTGGGTTTCTGGGTTGCCGCAACTGATGGGACTGGAGCTTCCAGTCCACACAGGGATTGACTATTTTTTAACTCTTTTCACATTGCCCCTTGCTGGACCAGGGAGGGAGCAGGGAGAGGAGACACTTTCATACACCCCTGACTGGGAGCCGAGCACCCCCTCACTGGAGAACTGGAGGTCTCACAGTAGCAACATTTGTGAGAGTGGTGTGAGGAGAAAGCCCAGCCATGTAGCAGCCAGTCCCCAGGCCCCCTGCACTGACCAGTGGAACCAGCCCCTGGCCCTGTTTGCCACCATGCCACAGTCCATGCTCCTGTGAACCCACAGGCAGACCAGAGAAACAAGCACCCCAACCTGGCATGACACACAGAGGTTCCTGCCCCCATGGACCCAGGCACCATGCAGTGGCACATGCCCTCCAGGCCTGTGTGCCAACCAGCAGGCCACAAACCTGAAGATACACACCATGGGGTGGGCCATGCCCCTTAGTTTTGTGCGGCAAGCCACAGTCCTGTGGCCATGAGCATCAACCAGTGAAATGAGCCCCCAGGCCCAGCATGCCACGCCAAGTTTCACACCCATGTGGATTCCTCTGACTCCGTGCCTGTGGTTCAGGTTTCCACTATGGACCAAGTAGCCCACCCTGCTGCCTACCACCATTACAAGGAGAGCTGGGTGGAGCAAACACCTGCAGCCCTAGCACCTGTGCTCACTACTTAGACAACCTTGCCACGCAGCCACTGCCACCTCCATGGGGAGACCAGGGCAAAACAATCTCCTGCCATGCCTGCCTCCCTGGAGGGGACTCATGCAGTCCCCTTCCCAAGATTCTACCTGTGGCCTAGGGACCAACCCTCCACTCCACCTGCCCCATCACCAGCTTGGATTGTGACAACCAGAGGGACATGTGACACATAGAACAGCTACATTATAAGATTTCAGGTCATCCTCTTCCTCCTACTGTATTAGCCTCCCAAAATAGAACACAAAAGCATCATCCAACAACTTATTTTCCTTCTCGATTAATAGATAAGTCCCCAGGAAAGGAGAATAGGAGCATTGCAAACTCATCTACCCGGATGTGAGAAGGGATCTTTAGAAACATGAAAAACAAGCTAGTTAAACACTTGCAAAGGATCATAATAAACCTACAGCAACAGCCCCTGAGCAAAAGGAAATCGTCCATATGTCAGAAATGGAATTCAGAATATGAATGACAAATATGATGAGTGGAATTATAGAGAAAGTTGAAAGTCAATACAAAGAAGCTCAAAGACATGAATTTAAAAAGAAAGAAAAAGTTGCTAAAGAGAGAGTGTCAGAAACATAAAGAAATGAAAAAGAACATAACAGAACATAAAGAAATGAAAAAGTTACTTAGGGAAATTCAACATACAGCAGAAAGTTTCAGCATCAGGCTATTCATAGCAGAAAAAAAAATCTCAGAACTTGAAGACAAGTCTTTCAAACTAACCCAGTCAATCAAAGACACAGAAAAAATAATAAGAAATGAGCAAACACTCAGAAAAATATAGGACTATATAAAACCAGCCAATATATGAATTATAGGTATCTCTGAAATAAAAGGAGACAGTGGGAAAAAATGCAAAAAGCATAGAAAACCTGTTTGAGGTAATTAATGAGGAAAATTTCCCTGGTATCACCAGAGATTCAGATATCCATATATGAGACAGTCATCACACATCTAGAAGAGCCAAGCAAATAGGACATCTCTAGGACACATAATCATCAACCTATCCAAAGTCAAAATGAAGAAGAAAATTCTATAAACTGTAAGACAAAAGCAGCAACTAGCCTACAGAGGAAAACCTACCAGGCTAACATCAGACTTCTCAGTGGAGGCTTTACAAAGTCAGAAGGGATTGGGGACTCATTTTTAATTTTCTTAAACAGAACAACTGCCAGTCAACAATTGTGTACCATGTAAAGCTGTTTCATAAATGATGGAGAAATAAAGACTTTGCAGGCAAGCAAATATTTAAGGGAATTTCTCACTACTATATCAGCCTTCCAGGAAATGCTCAATAGTGCACTATACAAACATGGAACAGCAAAACAACTACCTCTGGTGTAAAAACACTGAAAGTTAAAGCTCTTACAAAAGAATAGCATAAGAGAGAAAACAAAACAATGACATATCAGTCAAAATGATAAATAGAACAATATCCTACATACAGTACTCGCACTTAAGGTATACAGTCTAAATGACATAGACTGAGGAGATGGAAAATTATTTCCCAGTTATATACTGTCTACAAGAAACTAACTTGCAAGGACATACACAGACTCAAGGTAAAGGGAGTCTATAAACAAGTCTTCTTGCTATGTCTTTACATGGTGGAGAGAGAGCACTCTGGTCTGTTCTGTTAAGGGCACTAATCCCATCATGAAGCCCCTATTCTCAGGAGCACCCCTAAAACTAATTTCCTTCTAAAGCCCCATCTCCAAATACCATTGCACTAGATATTGGAGCTTCAAAGTATGCATTTGGGGAAGACACAACTTAGTTTATAGCTAACAGTATAATCTTTACATTAATAATATGTTCCTATAATAAAAATATCAACATTTCTTCTTCAAAACCTCATCTGTATTTTTCAATTATATCTAAAATATTTCTGACAAAAGTTAGAAAACTATGTTTTCCTCTTCTTTATTCCATAATTTTTATTTCTAATAAATGAGTTATCTTATGAATTTTACACTTACGTTTACTATTTTCTAAAACTACCATCAAGGTAAGGTTATAAATTGTTACCTAGATATGTTCCATAAGAAGCCATTCCATAAGCAGGTGACAAATCTAGATAAAAATGAACAGAGGATAGTATTAGTTTGTTTCATAATGGTTTTAACATGCCCACCATGGTCCTAAGCCCTTAATATATAAATATAAATCTGTAAGCTAACAGATGAAAATGAACTGAATCATGAGCTACCTACTAAAGCTACTACTTTATCTAGTAGATGATCAATGAAAAAAAAAATATATATATATATAAATGTG
>CAUYON010190396.1:0-23140 GCA_963573935.1 Arctocebus calabarensis
TATATAGTGATCAAGAAAATGCCATGAAGGCTATCTGTAACAGTACGATCAAAACATTTCTGAATGTATATGAATCATGCCCTATGATTGCACCAATGTACAGAATTATGATTCAATAAAATTATTAAAAAAAAAAAAAAAAAAAGAAGAAGAGACATGCCCAGGTAATCCAGTGTAAGCATTTTGGCATACATCATCCAATTTGATCTACAAATTTAGAAGACAAAATATTTTATTATATTTACGATTATGTAATTAGAATACATTATCTTTTACTTGGCAATAACCTTGATTACATATTTGTTTACAAGGTGATTTTTAAATTACTTTTATTATTCCACCAGTAAGACACAAAGCTTTGCCAAACACATGACTTATCAGTGGATATCTCAGCTCTTTCCCTTTGCGGTCACTGCCTTGCCTTTGTTTCTGTACCTGACAGCCTCGTGATAGGGTATTTTGCAGTAAAATTTTCATTAGCTTAAAACATTAGCAGAAATGGCTTATAAATACTGTTGTTTTGACACTTAATGGAATAAGCTGTGCTTCTGATTCACATATTCATATGAAACTGAGGGAGTTCAATTTTGTCTTCATCTGTCAGATGCATTTCACACAGCAAAGCTCTGTTTCCTCCTGGGCTGTCCAGGACCTCACGGTCTTGGTTTTCCTTCTACATTACTGATCAGTAGTTCCTTGTGGATTAACCTTGTGGCTTGAATATATCTGGTTTAGTTTCTCAACATGCACCACAGTGATAACATCCAGCTCCATGGCTTCAATACGGTCTGTATACTTATCTTTTTCTGTTGCTCTCTCTCTCTCTCTCTCTAGGTATATATATGCATATTATATATATATTCTACATTTATCAAATACATATGTATACATACATATACATGTGCACACATGAAATTTATAAATAAACACATACACACATATATATTTATATATAATAAATCTATCTTTCTAAATACCTATCTCCTGTCTATTCCAGATCTCTGCCCTCGATTCCAGACTCCTGCTTCTAACTGCTCACTGACGCTTCTCCTTTGGATATCTACTAGGCAACTTTCTATCACAGAAAATCGAACTCCTAATTTTTTCTTCACACACGAGTTCTGATACAGTTCTTTTCCTTCTCAGTTTCTAATTAAACCACAGGTCAAGTTTGGGTCTACTTTTGACTCCCCTCTTTCAAATTGAACATCTAATATGTAATTTTGCATTAGAATGGTACCCAACACTTTCGCTTCTATATGCTTTACTAATCTATGATGGAAGCATCTCTGTCCTGGGTTACTGTGATCCCCTCTCACTGTTCTCACTTTTTAGATTAATTTCTCCCAGTCATCATGTAGCACACAGATTTATCTCCTCACCTTCTCACTGAAGCCATTTCCAGCCAAACTAGGTGTCAAATCCAGTAAACCCTGTCCCATTGCCTGCCGAGCAATAATCACATCTACCGTGTTCTGTATTTTAAATATGTCGTTACTTCCTCTGTCCATACAAGACTGTAAGTTCTCTGACCTTAGGAATAAAGATTCCTATTTTATATATTACCAGGCACAAAATGAGGGCTGAATAGCTATGAACATTTTTCTATTCCAGAATAGTTCTTGTTGTTTGCTCTTATTCTTTGCCTAGATTATAGAATGTGGAAAAGTTGGGTATTACTATTAGATTTTATATAAGATTTTAATTACTATGTGCTTATATAAAAATAAGAAAGTGCTTATATACTATGTGCTTATATAAAAATAGTATACTATATACTATGTGCTTATATAAAAATAAGAAAGACCCTTCTTTTTTAGGAGAAAAACATAGAATGATTAAAGGTATTTAGGACACTGATCATATGTTTGTTCATTTCTATTAAGTTTCTCAGCTACCTTGACTAAAATTTTCACCTTCCTTCTGGCCCTTATTCAATTTTCTGACAAGTTGGATATGATTTGTCTTAACACTTAATTTCCCTCTTCAAGGTGCATGCAGTCTGCTGAAACATATAGTGGTTTGGGGGCAATATTTTAACTGTAGTTTATTCTGCAGCCCCCTATAACTTGCCAATCTCTGGGGACCTTGAATGGCTGTGCTGGGGGCAGATCTGACGATGGCCTTCTTGGACTCAATGGCTAATGGGTGAATTGCTTCCTACTCCTTCACAGACAGCAACATTAATCCAAATGTAAAGTTCATCACCAGCATTTGTGGTCTGAATGGTAGCAGATGGTGTGAATCTGGAGCAATTTTACTTTTCCTGTTATTTTGTGGGCCAGTGACCTAAATATTATTAAAATGAGAGAGTTTCAATTTTGACTACTAATCTTATGATGGCTCTTCTGTATGAGAACAGAAAGGCAGAGGTTTTTTCTGGTTTTTAATTCTGGGCATAGCTATACTACAGCATTTCCGTTGCAATTTTACTGATAAGAAAAAGGAGGATAAGAAGTCTAGGGTGGACACAGGATATTCTAACTCTATTAGTGATCCTCAGTTCTTCTTCCCCATGATGGTACCATCCTCTAAAATAAACAGAACAAAGATGTGTAATAAGCTCATTTTCATTTTTTTTGGAGACAGAGTCTTTGTCTGTTACCCAGGCTAGAGTGCCATGACTTCAGACCTCAGAATCCTGGGCTCTAGCAAGCCTCCTGCCTTATCCTTCAGAATAACTAGAATTACAGACACATGCTACCTTGCCTGGCTAATTCGTATATTTTCAGTAGAGTTGAGGGGTCTTGCTCTTGCTCAGACTGGTCTCGACCTCTTGACCTCAAGTGATCTTTCCCCCTCAGCTTCCCAGGATGCTAGAATTATAGGCATGAGCCTTGTTGAGGGGCCATCATCTTTTGGAATTAAATAAGACATAATACTTTTGGAAATATCACCATTCTGCATTTTATTGGCACATTTTGTTAGAGGAAACAACCACATAAACACTGAATTGTGTGAGTCAGTGAATTATAAGTCAAGGAGATAAATATGAACTAAGGTACGTTTATAAAAAGATGTTTCTTAAGATGACTCTCTAAAATTTGTTAGTCTATAACATAATCATTGGAATAAATAAAAATTTTTCGCATGAACCTACTTCAAAGCAATGCATTCATACAGATGTACACATTCTGGCATTGTAATAATTTTACATTAATAAAGAGTCACTATTGAATTTATCGGAAAATAATATCCAAGCTTTTGTCACAGGATCAATACACTTGTCACAACAATCAAGGTGAATGTGTGTTAGCATGTTTCATGTACCAGACAATATGCTAACATTATGGTAAGCATCACTCATTTCTTCTTCTAATAAATTTGCATTGAATTCTTACTCTGTGTCAAGTACTATTCTCAGAACTTGAGATACATCAATAAATAACAACAACAACAAAATAGAGCATCATGGTGAAAGAAACTTGCAAAAAACAACAGATATAGACTATAATATACTAAGTAAATCACAATGTTATGGGTCGAATTATGCACCCCCCCTAAATTCTCATGTTAAAATCCTAAGCCCCATGTGACCTAATTTGGACCCAGTGTGATCCTCTATGACAATCATAGGATCTTTACAAAGGTAATCCAACTGTGGATGAGTCACTAAGATAGGTCTTAGTCCAGTATAACTAGTGTCTTTCTAACAGGGGAAATTTGGAGATAGACACATATGCAAAGAAAATGTGAAGGTGAAAGTAGAGATCCCAGAGATGCTTGTATAAACCAAGAGACATGAGAGGCTGCCAGACAATACCAGAAGCAAGTTTTGAGGCATGGGACAAATATTCTTTTACAACCCTCAGGAAGGGCCAACTCTACCAACAACTTGATTTTGAACCTGTAAGCCTCCAGAATGGAAAACAATAAATTTGTGTTTTTAAATCACCCATTTATTGCACTTTGATAAGGTAGCCCAGTAAACTAACACAAACCTCTAATTTGGTGTGGGAGAATGTTTCTAAATACAGCCTTCCTTTTCTTACCCCTAAACGCATGCCAGTCTTCCCATGAAGAGATGGGATCTTCTTACCTCTGTGTCTGAACTAGTCATGTGATTTGAGCAGTGCTGTGTGGTAAAAGGGAGGCTGTGTCAGCGTCAGGACTAGCTTATAACCTGACAGTTTCTGCTTTAGCTCTAAGGGAACCCAGCTGCCATACTTTAAAATGGACGCCTATCTAGACTTCAGGAGAAAGTATGGACATATGAAGGCAAATCCATGCATCCCAAATGTAGACAGTGCAAACTGGCAGATAGGCCAGCAACATGGTTTTGTACACTCCAGTTCCCAGTTGTCCACCACCTAAATGCATAAACAATTTGAACTAATGCCACAGGGGGCACAATAACTGAACAGTTGAGCCCTAGCTCACTTCCACCATCTTAGAAAATGAAACATCATTGTTGTTTTAAGTTTCTAAGTTTAGAATGGTTTTTTACCTATCAGTAAAGAAAAATAGAGTGAAGGAGTTGAATCAGAGTGTATTTATATGTGAGCCATGGTGGGGGGAAGGGAGGACGCTATGCTGCAGTCTTCACTTAATCCTACAGTAATTAACGAGGTAGACAGAATATCCCATCTGCTTGAAAGGCAAATGTTATTCTTTGTGCCAAAGGTTACATAATGAGGTTTGGATTTAAATCCAGGGCATCTATCTAAACCACTCTATAAAATAAATTATTGGTGGTGAGAGAAAAGTGAGAGATCGTTGGTGGCAATGAAGTGTCATGAGAGTGAATGTCCCTCTCCCATATAATGTCTAAGAGTCCAGAATAAGTATTGGACTGAGCCATGGGGTGCCCAGATTATTTAATAAAATATTATTCTGGGTTTGTCTGGGAGGGTGTGGTGTTTTTTAAACAGATTGCACTTGAATCATTAGACTGAATCACATAGAGTGCCCTCCCTATGACAAGTGCACCTCATCCAATTAATTGAAAACCTGAATAAAAAAAAAAAAAAAAGACTTATCTACCTGTAGGTAAGGGGATACTCTTCGTGCCTGACTGCCTTCAAAGTAGGGCATTCTTTTCTCTGCCCTCCGATTTGTACTGAAACATAGTCTTTCTGAGTATCAAGTTCACCAGCCTACAGCATGGAGCTTAACCATTAGTTCTCTGTGTCTCCAGCTTGCTGGTTGCAGACCTTGTGATACATCAGTCTCTATACTTGTGAGAGCTGATTATTTATAGTAAATCTGTCTGCATAAATATGCATCCTATTTTTTTCTTTTTCTCTAAAGAACTCTGATTAATATGGAAGTTATTCTTCCCTCCACCCTGTGTGTGTGTATCTGTGTGTGCTCATATGTGAATATAATATCTGGGATGTAGAAACTCAGTCGAAGACACCTTTACATAAGATTATTAAAAATCAAAACATTTATGGGAGTGGCTGACTAATAGAAATATGCTGTAATATACTAAAAAACTTGCATGAGAGTTTGTAAATCAAAATTGAATTTTTCATCTAGATTCCTGTATATCTTAAATGATTTTAGAATAACATATTCATGGAAAATTGGGGAAAAAACAGTAGCAAGCAGCAAGAGAAATGAACTACATATAAGCATTCACATTAGGTAATTTGCATTTTAAGTGACATTTCTTCTTTCATAACATGATAGTTGAATTTGTAAGCAAGATTCATGACAAAAAAGTAAATTATAGAGTGGCGTCTGTGGCTCAAAGGAGTAGGGCACTGGCCCTATATACTGGAGGTGGTGGGTTCAAACCTGGCCCCAGCCAAAAACTGCTAAAATAATAATAATAATAATAATAAATAAATAAATAAATTTTATAGGAAAATAAATGGAAATTATTTAGGGAGCTTCAGATTCCTAAAAGCAAAGGCATATGTTTCCTCTTTAACTCTGTATTGTTAGGGAATGCCAACATAATAATTTGATTAGGCAAAACTCAACCAATATATAAATGAAATTATTTTTTTGTCCCTTAATCCTCCGGCTATTATCAGTCCCTGCTATCATATTTTACCTGACCTTGTAAAAGTGTCTGTTGCGTTGTTCACAATCACCAAAGATGAATCAAAAGTGAAACTTTATTAAACTTATAAAAGGGAAAACGTAAAAAGGAGAGACTGTGAAACTAACTGAACCATAAGCTCAAAAATACCTCTATCTCTGTTTTCCTCATAGAAAAACGAAGTTATTCCTGCCCTATTCCATGGTTCCAGATCTTGATTGCACTGCAGCTAGTGATAGTCTGTGTAATACAAATAATGTTTTTTCTTATGAATCAAATTCCAATTATCCTATTTGCTTTATAAAAACTCACACCACAGGAGAACTGCCTGTACTTCCTTTCTGCAGCATTTCTTGTGAAAGGGAAGCAATTTTTCTTCATGCATTTTTAAATAGAATCAGAGAATATATGGTTTGTGGTTTTCAGCTAGGATAGTTTCCATAAATTGTATCTTACAGAGGGGAGAAGAAAAACGAGACACTTTATATTTTCTTCTTGATGAAAACTTTTGTTAGTTTGGTGACGAGAGGAAAGGTGTATGGGTGATGAAATAGAATGGATCATTCCCGCTCCATGACCGATTTGCATGTGACTATGATTAGATTACATCAGTTTTCTGAAGGTACATTTTTTTCTCTCTCCATAAAAATAATAGCAGCAACAATGACGATGATAATTTTCAATGAGTATGGCTTTGGGGTGGTCACAAGTAACATATGAGAAATAATTTCATTCATCCTAAGTGTGCTGGCAACATTAGTGATACTGCCTCTCCTGGTAGACCATTACCATTACTACTGCTCTTCAGAGAAGAAGGGAACTCTCATATATTTAGGAAAGACACAGGAGCGGACTCCTCCCTGAAGGATCTGTAATGTCCTAGGTACCACAGGGAAGTACAGTTCCATGATACAAGTGCTGCCACCTGGATTCGAAAATTCACACCTCTATAGTTGTAAAGTCTATCTCCTTCTCTAGAAGCAAGTATTGATGTAAAATTAGAATTACTCTTTTAAATTGTCCATGTTGCCTATAAACAATTGAGACACAATCGTCCTAATTTCCATGAATTAGTGACCCTGGGAAGCTGCTTAACCACCACATGGGGTCCTCATATGTACTCATAAGTACTCATACGTATTCATATGTAATGTAATAATTAAATGTAAATTCATGTGTCATGTAATATGCAAAACATTGAGCGCTAAGTAAATTTAATGATATAAATTAAGTTTAATCAGCTTCAAAATTATGATTCTTGTGTGACATAAATAAAGGAGCTTTACTCTTCCATAACATTGTTACCAGGCCATAGGGCTTATCTTCACATTATAACTGCAGGGGCTTATACTTTAGTCTATTATAAAATGATGTTTCAATCCATATATATACATATATATGTGTGTGTTTGTACACACATATACACACACATATAGGCAGCTATTAATTTACCTTATGTACTCATCCATGTGTGTAGAGACTGTGACATTTTTTTCAGCAAGACAATCTTTATAGTCATGAGCAGTGATAGCTTCTAAAAACAGCACTGCCACGATGTTGTTACTGGCCAGATACTAACCCTTACCTCATGAATACAAGTTTCATGGCTAACCAAAGATTGTATTATTAGTTACTGTCTTACTGAGGAAAGCTGTATTTGAGAAAAGTGTATAAAAATTCTGACACCCATCTAAGTAAATTATACATATATGAGCAAATGTGGAAGCCATTTGCTCTAGTACAAAAATCATGATAACTGCATCCAGATAGAATTTGAAAATTCCAACCAAGTGTTTGCCATGTATTTCACTTTTGTTTTGTTTTGTTTTGTTTTAGGATTGTTAACAAAGAATATTGTTTCTATAGTTGCATGAACTTCATTTTTTAGTTCAAGAATATCTGTATCTTAGAAAGTCTCCCTCAGATGAAGGTCTCTTAGCAATTTCTCTTGACCTAAGTCATGTTGGGAGGTGTCATAAGCATTGAAATAGTGGCTTGTAAACCCCTGGAACAGTTCCTAACACATAGCTAAGAAGTGAATAAATTATAATTTTTATTATTATTAAACTAACCTCTATCCTTAAGACTAGAGAGGCAAATTTTCTCATTTGAGAATTTCTCATTCTCTCAAAACCAAGGATCCTCCATTTTTTTTATGTGGAGGTTGAAACTATTTTTTCCTTGATACTTTCTCCATATATTTGGTGCTTTCTCCATACATTTGTAATAACTTTCTACCTATTCTTAATCCTTCAACCCTATGGATCCTATATTTGCTATTTTTATTTGGTGGCATATCTGTCTTCCCCACTTTCTCGGTAGTTTTGCAGTAAGATAGATGAATCCATGGTGCTTATCCAAAAACAAACATAATTTTGTACATCAGTCAGAGAAATGGTTTGCATTTTCCATTTAGATCATTTGGGAATTTTTCCCCCTAGTTTAGATTGGGAATGAAGAAAAGAGAGAAGAAAGGAAGGCCTTGTCTAGACTAATAGCACCCTGAGGACAGAGGCATGCAACTAGCAATAGAAGAAGGCTTTGGAAAAACTCTCAAGTGGGAGAAGAAGAACACACCAACAGCAAAAAATAATATAGATAGTTTTCAGTATCTCTTAACCAAACAATAAGTAATTTACAAATAAAAAGGAAATGGACATTAAAAACAAGCAAAAGTCAACAGGATCATCATTCTGAATTATCTGTTAGAGAAAACATGAGCATGTGGGCTTTAGCCAGACCACTACATGCATAGAACTGGACTAGAATTGGCTAGCAGTGCATGGAAGAGCCAAGCAAGAAAGCCAATGTTATGTGTAAACCTCGAGGGAGACTGATAGTGTAAGAACGCACAAGTTCAAGAATTTATTTACATATTAAAAGAAAAAATGTGAGACACTAGTAAGTATTAAAATTGATCTCAGAAAACAGCATGATGGTGACTTCAAATACACCCAGTGTTTAAAATGAAGTGAATAACACTGGTGAAATCT
Source organism: Arctocebus calabarensis (assembly GCA_963573935.1). Taxonomy (NCBI): domain Eukaryota; kingdom Metazoa; phylum Chordata; class Mammalia; order Primates; family Lorisidae; genus Arctocebus; species Arctocebus calabarensis. Next base: position 8,986 of record CAUYON010190396.1, read on the forward strand.
GAGCATCCAGCATGATCTCCTCTCTCGTCTCAGGCTGTTGCCACGTGTGCTTTTCCTGCTTCCCAGAAAGGAAACAGTAATCCCTTCTCAACCACCAATTGCCTTTCATATGGAAAAAGCATATTATTTTGAGGTATTTGGGGGGGGCGATAAATATGCAAATTTTATTTCCCTTATGCTTAAGACATGGACTTTTTCTCACGGGAATAATTAAGAAAATAGGAAGGTAGAAATTGGATGGAGATGAGGGAGCTAACTAGCAGGCTCATGTGAATGAAGGCTTTTGCCTTTCTTGATGGAAGAATAAAGGAAGTAAGAGAAAATAAATCCAGCTTCCAACTCCGTGCTCCCAAGGGCTAAGAAACATGGGGCATGTCTGAATAAGGGGCACCACACCCACAGGGCTTCTGTCCTATGTCTCTGAGTCCCTGGTAGTTCCAAGAGTTGGAAGATCAAGCTTGGTAAGCACAACATCAGAAATCATTACACTTTCGGATAGATAACTAGATTAAACAATTTCATCAACAAAGCTCAATTATTTCCAAGCTACTCATCAAAATTGTAGGGTAAGGAGCGCCTGTAATTATCTATAAGGGAAGAAAAAATTAAAACGAAATGAATAGTAATTCATTCTATTCTGATTAAAAGATGTAAAATATAATTGATATTCTCTTATTGTGCTATTTATTTTCACTGAGGACTTTAGGTCAAAGATTTGTCTAGGCAATTTTTAAAAATGTATGTTTCTTTTACATTTTTATATTTTAACAGCCCTAAAAAAAGAAGCTTTAGATTCACAGTAAAATTGAGGGGAAGGTCCGAAGATAGCCCATATACCCACTATCTACATGTGTATATAGCACATAACCTTCCCCCTTAGGAACATCCCCAGCAATGCTACATTTGCTACAATTAATGGATCTATATTAACACAGCATTATTCCCTAAAGGCCATACTTTACATTAGGGTTCATTTTCAGTGATATTCTAAGAGTTTGAAAAAATATATGATGGTATGTACATGCCATTGAAGTACCATACAGAATAGTTTTACTACCCTGAATATCCTTTGCTCTCCACACCTCCCTCCCTCCCTACTAACCCCTGGTAACCACTAATTCTTATACGGTCTCTGTATTTGGAGGGGTTAGTCCATTTAAATACATCATCTCTTAATTTTAAAACAGCAACAAGATAATTTAATCTTGAAAAATGAAGCGAGATATTAAAACCACATATATTACAAGTGAGAAACCCACAAGTGACAGTAAAGACACTGTCTTTGACTGAGGTACTTGATACTAAAAAAATTGATTATTTATACCCCTTCATTTAATCTTAAGAGAGGTATTGCTGTTCCTATTTTAAACATTATGTAACTGAGTCTCAAAGATGCTCAGTCACTTGGAAAGATCACTCAACCAGTAAATGGTAAAGTTTGGTTTTCAACCTATGCAAAGAAAAGATGTACTCCTACCTTTAATGTTTGAGTTATTACATCAGTCAGGTTTCTATCAGAAAAGTAGAATCATTGCAAGCTACGGGGTATAAAGCGTTTATTTTAGGGATAGGGCAGGCCTTACACAAATGTGGGGGCTGGTTAAGAAGTCTTTGCAGGAGCACTGCTTTTGCACTTGGTGTTGGGTGGGTCTGGATGATCTGTGAGTTAGCTGGGGCAGTGGATGGGTTAGGGGAGCTCAATAGGCATGGGAAGGGGTATCAATGAGAAACCCATGAAGGCAAACAGAAAGCCACTTTAGTCTCTCACATTTGCCATCCTGACCTGCAAGAGAATCTGGTGACTTTCCCCATGGGGCTGATCACACACCAGGATTTTGACACATTGAAAGGAGATCTCTGGTGGGATTGGGAGGATCTGTAGGCCAGAAAACTTTCCCCACCCAACCAGGGGAGCCAGCACATCAGGAAGACGTGTGAGATGCCCTGGTGCCCAGCACCCTACCCTTGCGTCCAGTGCCAGGGTATCTCTTCCTTCATCTCTTACCAAAGCTCACGAAAATCTTTCTTGTAGCCATGTCTCAATTAGAACCACACAGAAAGGAGAATTCTGGGAAAAGTAGCTTAGTCAAACTAAGTCGTGTCACTAACAGAGAGATTAGACACTAAGTCACGTTTCCACTAGAAAGATCCAGTGGGAACATACCACGCACACATACACACATACACAAACACACACACACATATGCACATGTGGGTGTGGTGTGTTCACTCTTGGAGTCAGAGTTGTTGATTTTTTTCCACTTTAGTTATGAAGTTTTTTCAACATTTACCTTATTCAACTTGCCCCGTTGTCATATCATAGCAGTTTTCAGTAAGATGGCGAGCGGAGTGCAATTCCTCAATGCAATATTTTCTTTGAAGACTAATAGACATAATAATAGTATTTTAAAGAACATTTTAGCAATCAAGTCATAATAATTACTATTAAGTTGTCCAAGACAGCTCTCGAGATGAAATAATAAATAAAACTGCTATGCGCTTTTACCTAACAGATCCTGGATGTGAAAATGCATCATATTTTGCATTGACAAGCCCAATAAATCTGTAGTGGCTGTTGAAAGTGCCGCCTCAAGACAACTTCTGAGGAGCGTATGAGCTCGGAGGGCTTGAGAGCTGTGATTAATTACCAAGGTGTTTCAAGGATTCCAATCAAGGGTACTGGCACATGTGCCACGTGATCAATACATCATAGTATTACAGTCATCATTTAAAAAACTGTCATTGCACATACACAGCAAACATCACCCATCCACTGTTCAGTAGTAACACAAAAATATCGTGGGAACTTTACCACTCTGTATGTTTTATGTAATAAAGACCTTCCTTCCTATGATCTGAATACTTTGTTTCTATTATTAAATAGCTTAAAAATTTATGTTTTTTTTTTTTTTTTTTTTTGGCAGCCATAAATTACCTTAAATCCCTGAGATTGGGACTGTGTGTTCTGGCTGCAAACAAGGACTCCATCGTCTGCTCCTGACACAGTTGAGTGAGATTCTGAAGCAAAACAAAGGACTCCTTATAGTAACCTTGTAAAAGAGGTAACAACAGTTCCCACTTTACAGATAGGGAAACTGAGGCTCACAGACACTGAGTAACTTGCAAGAATTCCACCAATAGTAAATGGCAAAGGTTGCATTTAAACAAACACATGCCAACCTTTATATGTTTACAAGGGTTGCTTTGCCCATGGTTATAGCCTGTTGACAAACATCTTGAGTATCATCCTTGTCATCTGACTATTTATTGGACAGCCTGTGAGACCTACTAGCCTGGGCTTTTGCTTTGTAGTAAAATTTTTTTAACCATTTCTCTATAGAAGACCATTATCTAGTTTGTTTGTTTCACCTCTGGTTGACATCCTTTATTTCCTTTTTTAAAAAAGTACCTAAGAAATGTAAGTAAATTTTTATTAATATTCACTTTGTCAAGGTTCAAAATAAGCATTATATTCTTACATCTCATTTTATATATAAATCTCTGAAGAGTTGGGTCTTCTTTCTCTTTTCTTCTTTAAATGCATCTTTTCTTTTAAGTTTATTATATACATTCTATTTTTTTTATAATTTTATTGAATCATAATTCTGTACATTGGTGCAATCATAGGGCACGATTCATATACATTCAGAAAGTGTACAATGACTGATTAACACCAGACACTATGTAATCAGTCCCTGAGCTATATAATTAGAGAATTAATTATATTTGTCATACAAATAATTTATATAAGGCACTAAATGTAATACCTGGCATGCAGATCTATTTAAGTTATTACTAATTTCACTTTTCATTACTAGTCATGTGGCTTGATTGTTCTTCAGTACCCATCTTGATTTTGTCCAGAATTCATCTCTTGAACAATGACTTTTTGCTTCCAGATCCTTCTCTTTTTTCTGTCTTAGGGCTAAAGTGAATATGGTGTCAGAAAACAGGAAATGCACCAGGTGGTCAGTGGACTTCAGGGGAGGGAAGATGTTTTGGCACCCAGTGATTTTGATTTTTTTTTTCTTTTTTATTAAATCATAGCTGTGTATGTTAATGCAATCATGGGGAACAATGTGCTGGTTTCATATACAATCTGAAATATTTTCATCAAACTGGTTAACTTCACCTTCATGGTTGATGTTTGTTTTTTGTTTCTCGGTTTTTTTTTTTTTCTTTTTTAAAAATCTTAAGCCCTTTACTGGTTACAAGGCAGAACATTTTACTTTTAGACATACTGGGGTTTGGTTTTTTGATATTTTCACCTATTCAACTGAAAACTAGCTCCCAACCAGGCCTATGAAGTACATGGAAGTCTGTTGATCATCACAGTGCCTGGAGTTGCTGCTGTTCTCTTGGCCCCAGAGACTAAAATCTCTGGATGTTTAGCCCTAAGGACAATACTCAAGTGAAATCAGTGCAATGAGTGACATAGCTGAGGAACCAGGAGGCTCACCCGGTGGGAAATGGAGGAAGAGGAGGCTCCCTGGTGGGAAATGGAGGAAGAGGAGGCTCCCCTGGTGGAAAATGGAGGAAGAAGAGGCTCACCTGGTGGGATATGGAGGAAGAGGAGGCTCCCTTGGTGGGATATGGAGGAAGAGGAGACTCACCTGGTGGGATATGGAGGAAGAGGAGGCTCAGCTGTGGATATGGAGGAAGATGAGGCTCAGCTGGTGGGATATGGAGGAAGAAGAGGCTCAGCTGGTGGGATATGGGTGAAGATGAGGCTCACCTGGTGGGATATGGAGGAAGAGGAGACTCACCTGATGGGATATGGAGGAAGAGGAGGCTCAACTGTGGATGTTGAGGAAGAGGAGGCTAAGCTGGTGGGATATGGAGGAAGAACAGGCTCAGCTGGTGGGATATGGAGGAAGATGAGGCTCACCCAGTGGGATATGGGGGAAGATGAGGCTGACCCAGTGGGATATGGAGGAAGAGGAGGCTCAGCTGTGGATATGGAGGAAGAGGAGACTCACCTGGTTGGATATGGAGGAAGAGGAGGCTCAGCTGTGGATATGGAGGAAGAGGAGGCTCAGCTGGTGGGATATGGAGGAAGAGGAGGCTCAGCTGGTGGGATATGGAGGAAGAGGAGGCTCACCTGGTGGGATATGGGGGAAGATGAGGCTCACCCAGTGGGATATGGAGGAAGAGGAGGCGAGGAGGCTCAGCTGGTTGGATATGGAGGAAGAGGAGGCTCAGCTGGTGGAATATGGAGGAAGGGAAACAGAAGAGCACATAAGCTATAGTTTATATGGTCCAGAAAAATTTTATGTGAATTTGATATATAGTATCATAATATAATTTAAAAGATATATTGGTATATACCCAACTTGACATTTCTGTGATCCCTCACAAATCTTTAAAATTGATCAAGAATCACAAAGTTTCCAAGAGTACAGTTTAAGTAACTGATATGCTGAACTTCAATATTTTTTAAAGGATATGTTATATCTGTTATAAGTTAAATACTACCATAATATTTATGACACACCAGCCTTTGTTCTAAATAACTTGTGTATGTAAACTTATGTAATCCTCAAAATAGTAATACTTCTCTGATGTAAAAATTCTTTCTGATATGAAAGCAAACTTCAGTTATCTGGAACTCAAGTAACTGGCACTCTCAAACAACCAAGACAACCAACACACATCCTGGTCAAACAGGAAAAAAAACATGTTGGATGTACCAAGCACGCTGTTGGAAAATCAATATTACATATGTCAGTCCCTCAGCTCCCGTGAGTTCTTTTTAACGGTTTTAAGTGCCAATGTGCGTTACTTGAAGTTAAACAAAAATATGGTAGTGAGGCTGAAAAGTCTACTGACTGCCATTTTATTAAAAGTGAACATTGCATTTACAAGGCTGTTTTATGTGTTTTGTTCTTTTACTTTTGTTTTCTTTTTTAAAACTTTCCAGATATTAGGGTTTACACATGTTTTGTTTATATGCTGCGGTTTTGCAGAGATTGAGTCAAGGTTATAAGTGTGTCTCCTACCAGGTGTGCACTGTACCCAGCTTGATTTTTATTGAGATTTACTTCCATACTTCCATCCATGCACTGAAGTGTTGTAAAACAGCAAAACTGTGTTGCAGTAAGTGAAGTTTCTCTTTATTTTAATTTGCTTTTAATTAGTGCATTTCAATATTAACATCAAGTCAGTGCAGCATTTATGGTATGGTGTGGTACAGCATGGGGCATAGAATTAGCTAGGCAAATTTTAATTTTTTTATTTTTTATTTTATTTTTTTACTGAATCATAACTGTGTACATTGGTTCAATCATGAAGTACAGTGTGCTTCATATACAATCTGAGATAATTTCATCTGCCTTTTCGACGTAATATTCGTGAGATTTTCTCATTTACTGTGTGAAAACATTTGTGTTCTGCATTTAGTAATTTTCTCCTGACCCTTCAAAGATGCAACTCAAGTGTGAGTAACTCTCAAGAAACTGGAAACTGCATTTGTCCAGAATCTTTGAATCTCCATGGGAGCCAGATAACAGGGAGATTACTGCACTTGAACCACATAGTTATTTAAACGTCTGCAAATGCTTTGGTGACTCAAGTTCTGCACTTAAATTATTCTCTATTATCAGAATTTAGAATCTCTTTAACATGGTCTGTGATAGTGCCATGTAAAAGCTAGTGATGTTGCAATACAATGCACTAAGAAATCAATAACCTCCAAAGGAAGTTAAACAAGATTAAAATGCCACAAAGAAGACCAAGCAGTCTCGGCAATCTGCTGTATGTGTGCTAGTGAGTATTCTGAGAAATTTTGGTGATAATTTTGAACAATCACGAAAGCATTGCTAAAGCAACTACACCTTTAGTTTTGCAAAAGCAAACATATAACCTGGCAAAGATATTGAGAACGTGCCGACTGCAAGTTCAATGCTACTGAAATGCACTTGTAACTCTAGTTACCATCTGTACTAAGGCATGAGGTATTCCCATTGATCCTAAAGGAGATGAAATATTTACATCTAAATATTTTTGCAAACATTTATTGCACTCAGAAAGTATAGCCATATGCAAATATATGTTATAACATTTGGAGATGTGAGTGATCTGGATGACGACCCCCTTATTTATGTTTAGCCAATGAGAAAAGTAGCCCTCGATCTTTTCATTCTGTGATTGCGTTATGAATTTAGGAGTCAGATACGCTTCTCCATTCTATTGCTGTAAAACTCTGAGCAACAAATCTCTGAGATTTGTCTTCTCAAAGTCACAAATCTCCAAAGTTGACTGAAGAGTAAATGAGATAATGTGTGTCATGCACTTGATACAGAACAGGCTCTTGACCTTTACCTCATACCATCAAAAGAACAATGGCCAATCTATAATACTGTAGCATGTGTGACAGGGCAGCCTTTGATCTAAATGTCATATCTACATTAACTTGTTCAATCCTCAGGATACCTCTCTGATGTAAATACTGTACCTTCACTCCCATCTTACAGATCAGTAATGATTAAGCAACAACGTTAAGCAGCTTTCAGCAGTTCTTATAACTAGAATGTGGTAAAAGTGGGATTTGAACCTCAGAAATCCAGTTTTTAAAGGCTGAGTGTTTCTTCATGCTCACCAGTAGCAAACACAAGCTCAGGACTTAATCCCAAGGCACTTACAAGCAGATTGTTGCTCCAGCCTAGATTTTTCACCCATGACGTATCATTCAGCACTCAAAATAAGATCAAATTAGATATTCAGGGATGACACTGATGAGAGATTATCAACAAATCAGTCACTAGGCTGAGTTTGGTATGATTTCCATCCAGATGCATGCTCCAAAGAGAACTAGGGCTCTTTGATAAAGTTTTGCTGAAGGATTGAATGAATCAATGACTACACGTCAAGAAGCCCAGCACCCCTGTAGTTACAGATATTGCAGGTGCAAGGACTGAGATGAGGTTTAAGAGGCAGGCCCAGCCAGTCCTTGAAGGGTCTTGTTGTTGGTAAGGAAAGTTGTGTCTTTCTCCCGAGATCAGTAGAAGCATTAAAGGGCTTTCCAGGGGCTAGAGCACCATGATCACCTAACAGAATGGGAAGAGATCATTCTCTCTGCAAGATGAAAAGCAGAGAGAGGTCAGAGTTTGTTAGGGGAGCTGTGAGGATGCTGAGCACTTTGGGCCCAGTGAGGCTCAGGGGGACACCAAGGCTATGCTGTGGGGGGAGTGGTGACCGCTTTTCAGGCGTTCTCACTTCCCCTTCTCTGCTCTGCCTGGGCTCTGCGTCCAAGTGCTTTAGTAAGACTGAGCTGCTATAAAAAATTAGCACAGGCTGGTAGCTTATAAAGAACACAACTCGCTTCTCACAGTTCTGGGGGCTGGAATTCTGAGCTCAGGGTCCTGGTGAGGGTCCCTCCCTGCAGGGTTGCAGATTGCTAAATTCTCACTATGTCCTTGCTTGGAGAAAGGCCGCTCTGGGGTCTCTTGTGCAAGGGCACTAATTCCCTTCTGGACAGCAGAGTCCCAACCCCCAAAGACCTCCAAATGCCCTCACGTTGGGGGTTTCAAATAAGAATTTCGGAGGCACGTAAACATTCCCTCTTTAGAACCTACAATCCCTTGCTGGCTGGATTCTGGCTGGGTTTTCCAAGGGGCATAAAAGCAAGGGAGAACCAAGGTACCGATCCCAGTTCTACCTGGTGACAGTTTCGCATACAGTGTCTGTGTGTCCTCCGTGGTCCCAGCTCTCACTTCCCATAGCTCCTCTTCCTGCGGTGTCAGCACCATGGAGCCAGCTCCCACAGGGGGTCCTCAGCCTCTAGTGGGGCGCACTCTGCCTTGCGTCACACCGCTGACAGCTGCTTCCTGCAGGTCACAATCTCCGGGTGACCTCTTAGTCGCATGTGCTTCTCAACATTGCTTCATAAGACTAACCAATCACCTCTATTACATTACGTACCTTTGAAAAACTGAGATGATTTCTATTTTATTCATTGAACACTAACAGATACAGTTCTATATTTTGCCACATAGATACCTTTGTTTAAAAAATTAAACTGTATTATAGACGAAACTATTTCTTTTTTCACATAGCGCAATTTCTTCCAGGAAGAAAAGAATACTTGCAAACTGATAAATAGCATAGCAAATTTTTTAGAAACAAAGGTTACATCATTTTGTCTTTCCTTTCCTGGGTACCAGCTCCAAGTTTGCATTACTTATAGCCCAGAGCAGAGAGGAAATGTCAGCAGTACTATGGCGCGGTACATATGGATGCTTGGGAGGAAAGATTCTAATCGTTGCTTTAATTTTGCTGTCATCTCTTCGAATAAAATGGACAGCATGGCCTTTTTATGTTTTTCTATTTTCCATTAAAAATGATAGATCTTATTACACCATATTTCTGCTGCAAATTAGCTTAATAGCAGTTAGCTCCGTATATCACTGGTGTGGCCCAGCTGCTATTGTTTTTATTGCGGTAAACAGTGCCTCCGGGTAATTACCTTTGAGACCTCAAATGCATTCTCATATGTAAAATCCATTCTTTCATGTTCTGTGTTTTGAAGTATATACCCTCAGCGTTTGTTTTATTTTCTCGTATTTATTCATTTGGAATGACCATTTCAAAATCAGCTTTAGAGGTTCTCGTATAAGCTTCAAGGAACACATCCAAGGGCACACGAAATGAACCCCACATCTTTCAGAGCCCAAGAGGTATTTAACACTTTGGCAGGATTTGGGGGCAGTGTGGGAGCCATGAGTGATGATTCTAGCTCCTGCCTTTGCATGCATTAACTGCTAGTCGCCTCTGAATAATTGGCTAAGAATATTGGTTAACACGTCAAGTGAAAATGTATGTGGCGGGGCCTGTCTTCACTGTCCCAGGGGAACATCTGTCCACTTCCCAAATCTACTAAACAATTTGGCTGTCATCTGCATGACTGGCAGCTTGTCCCAGGGAGGCCTTGTGCCACAAAGCAGGGATGGGGGACGTTTGGGCTTGAGTTGTGTTGGCAGGTTTTGTTGAAACACTTGGAGAGTCATTTTACAAAATTTGCCCGCTGGTGATATTAGCCCTTTATTTTTGTGAAAGTCAAGGGGAATAAAAAAAGCCACACACAACTTCTTCTGTGCATAGAAATTGCTTTGGGCAGTAGGAGCTCTTTGGGGATATTCATGTTATTCTGTAAATGTGTTTTGAACTTCTTTCTCCAAAGTTGAAGATTGAATCCTACTCCAAAACTATTCTGTTTTTCACAAAGAATTGATTAAAGTAAACAAACAAATAAATAAAATATATGTACACTATATATATACTGTACACATAAAGTTGAAAATAAGTATTAATCTCTTATAGTAAAGTATATAAACTAATCTAAGGAAGAAAGTCATTGTGTCTGCATGAAAAATATAAGCAGAAAAATCCAACAAATTCAAAGATATCATAGTATAATTGTTTAAAAACAAATTAAACCAAGGACAAATTGTTTGACAAGACTTAAGACTGCAAATCACTGGCAAAATATGGATTTCGAAACTCAAAAAGCCCATTTTTTTTGTTGTTGTGCTTTGCATATTCCAAGGTATCCTTGGGCATTCTGTCATCACAATCTGAGGCTATTGGCCCCTTTAAGATGTACGCACTGCTGGCTTGGCGCCTCTGGCTCAACGGGCTAAGGTGCCAGCCACGTACACCTGAGCTGGTGGGTTCGAGTCCAGCCCTGGCCTGCCAAAACAACACTGACGGCTGCAACCAAAAAATGGCCAGGCGTTGCCCCAGCTACTTGGGAGGCGGAGGCAGGAGACTCACTTGAGCCCAGGAATTGGAGGTTGCTGTGAGCTGTGATGCCACAGCACTCTTTACTCAGGGTGACAGCTTGAGGCTATGTCTCAAAAAAAAAAAAAAAATGTATGCATTGCTAAGAATCGCCTGTATTGTTGGCGCTGGCTTGAGGATTTTTCTCTGGGATCACCCACCAGCATTTTCTGCTAACATTGAAAGCTTTTTCTATGCATATATCACACATATTTTTCTGCTTCTTTTCTTCCCTCATGAATATAATAGTTCATTCTAAACTTCAAAGTCAGTGAGTAGTTAAGGTCTCTGAAAGGACCAGAGAAATTGTCGATTACCAAAGAAACTTTTTCCTCCTCCTCCTCTACTGACATTTAGAGACATCAGCCCAACTTTCTGTGGTTTTCCACGTGACTGATTCCCAAGACTTCCGAAGGTTATTTGGTCTGTTTGGCAGGAATCATTTCAAAATTATTATTTTTGTACATAAATAAATAAATAAGATCTACATGTTCTCCCGCAGTGAACTACAAATCTCATTTACTAATTTTCCTCATACAGAGAAGTGAAAATAACTAAAAGAAAAACTGGCTTGGAGCTGATAATCACACAGTAAAACCAAACAGAAAAAAAAAACATTATCAGGCGAAGGGTACCTATTAAAAAAAATTACAAATGCAACTTTCCTGTTTATGAATGCTTAGCATTTTTATCTTGCACTTTCTCTCCTTTGTATCGAAGTGAATGGGTTTAATTGTACTATGTAATTAGCATAATCTACGGTTGCCCTGGGCAATATTTCCCAGCCTCAGGCCAACCCTCAGATCTGCCTGTCCACAGACTCCTAGGTCCACATCTTTTTTTTTTTTTTCTTTTAATTAAATCATAGCTATGTACATTAATGCAATCATGGGGTACATGTGCTGGTTTCATATACAACCTGAAATAGTTTCATCAACTAGTTAACATAGCCTTCCCGGCATTTTCTTAGTTACTGTGTTAAGACCTTTATATTCTGCATTCAGTCAGTTTCACCTGTGCCCTTCTAAGATGCACCGTGTGTGGTCCCACCAATCACCCTCCCTCCACCCAAACTCCCCCCTCCCCTCCCCTCGCTTGCCCCTTTCCTCATATTCTTGTGCTATAATTGGTTTATAGCCTTCATATGAAAGCTATAAATTAGTTTCATAGTAAGGCTGAGTGCATTGGATTCTTTTTCTTCCATTCTTGGGATACTTCGCTGAGAAGAATAAGGTCCACACCTTGTTTTAGGGGCAGCAGAGTTCTGAGACCTGGTTAGAGCCTCCCTGTCGGTCCTTCTCTTTTTTGCCTCCAAAGTGGGGAGCCTCACCCCTTCACAGTATTCACTGCCTCAACTTAGACTGAGGAACTCCGTGATTACTACCATGGATTAAGTGAAATTACCCATTAAAAATGCTGAGGACAGAACATACCGCACCCCGAGCATGTGGTGTGTGGTGCTTATATTCAATACTCTTTCTTCCCTGAGCCTCTTTGAACTCAGGGTGCTTTTGTTTTGTCTGGCATGTGACTCTCAGTTCCCTTTGATCAACTTTATCTTGGACCAGCTCCTACCTTTTGCAGTTCTGAACTGCCTTGGTAGTCAGGACCCTTGGGAACCCCAACTTTGGCTGAGTTGCTCGTCTCTTATCTGAACGGGTTTATGTATAAAGCCCTCTTCTTCACGGGCGATGGGAGGATTCAGAGCTGTTTGGAGCTCAGCGGCTTCATAAATCACACAGCATTTCAGCTTATTTAATATTTTTATGAATAATTGTGGAGACAAAGAAAAGAAGGGGCATTTGTATTACTTAGGGAGCTTGGGGGGGTCTGTGTTCCTGGCACTTACATCGCGCTCAGGGAGGGTCAGCTCTGCTCCAGTCTGTCTGCCAAATCTGGACAAAAGCTGTCTGTCATTCCCATCCAGACGAAAGGACAGCAATAGCAACAGTATGTGCAGATTCGGAGTTATCTGAAGCCAGGGCGTTCTGTCTTTTTAGCCAAGTTTGAAAGAGCAGAGGGTGTCGACCATGCCAAACGTGCGGGATGCACAAACATTCTCCACAAGTCCCAGCTCCAACCTGCTGCAATCTGCCCTCAGCCTGAACTTCAGAGCCGGCTGTGCAGAAGTGTCCCGCAGAGCTCCTGTTACACCTCCTGGCATCAGCCACCCCGAGCACGGCGAGGCGGGCAGGGTTGTGCTCAGTTCCAGAGGAACAGATTAGTGGTTAGGAGCAGCTGACTCTCTCACATCCTGATCCTGCCACTTAAACAGAAGAGTGACCTCCACAAAAGTTCTCTGCGGCCCAGGTTTCCTCATCTGAGAAAACAGGAATTTAGAGTGGAGAGGAGAAAGTGAGGTGAGTCACACAGAATTCCTAGGGCAGCTCCCTTACACGTGGGAACAGCACTCGTTCTTTCTCGGTGAAGGCCCTCTGCGATCCTGCTAAATGCAATCCAGAGCTCCCTTTTCCAGAAAAAAAAAATGAGTGGAAATGGCGGAAATGCTGGAGCCTTTATTCTATCTATGCTGAGTCCTTTCTCCACCTTACTGCCAAGACCTCAGGACCCCTCTTCACAATGACACAGGGGAAAGTATCTGAAATTCATTGCATTACTATGAGAAGATTACTATCATAGAAACCTAAGTGAGATCTCTACAAATGTGGTTAAAGGAAAAAGGAAAAACCAGGACTCTAGCTATCATTTCATTCACCCGTCCATTCATCAAAACTTTCTTAATGTTGACCACAGCCAGGCACTCTGCTAGGTTCTCCCTGATACAGAAATCAGGACATGGCTTTCAAAGCCTTGTAGGGACCTCATACCCACCAGGAGGTTCCAACTTTTATTTTTTTCCTGAAATATTGGAAAGAGAAGAGTTGTCTTGGACCATTAAAACAAAAACAGTGATGAAAAATGATGAACAACAACAACAAAAAGTCCTTGCCTAATCTTTGCAATACCCAACATCACAGAGAAGCATAACGGGCCTCAAATTATCCACAGGCAGCCTGTGGGCCACAGGTTGGACACCCCAGATGATGAATAACATGATGATGACTGCTGCAGTGACTTATGGGTAAAAACCTTCAAGAACTTAAAAAGAGGGCCGTCCCTTATTCTTAGTGAAGCCAAAAAGACAAGATGGAAGAGAAAAAGTTCTATATTCTAAGGAAGATGAAAATCAGATCACCTGGTCAGTCACTTACTTGCCTACCTGTTGTGCTTCTACTTCCTTTTTTTTTTTTTAATTGTTGGGGATTCATTGAGGGTACAAGAAACCATGTTACACTGGTTGCATTTGTTGGGTAAAGTCCCTCTTACAATCGTGTTTTGCCCCCAAAAGGTGTGGCACACACCAAGACCCCACCCCCCT
>CAUYON010190397.1:0-10953 GCA_963573935.1 Arctocebus calabarensis
GGCGCCTATAGTCCCAGCTACTTGGGAGGCAGAGGCAAGAGACTCGCTTGAGCCCAGGAATTGGAGGTTTCTGTGAGCTGTGATGCGACAGCACTCTATACAGGGTGACAGCTTGAGGCTCTGTCTCAAAAAAAAAAAAAATACTTCTAAGGTACTACATGTTTTTTCCTCCCTTTTTCTTTTAAAGCAAGTATAATAATCCTATTTTAAGTATGTATTTTTATTTTGCCATCTCTGAAGAGAGTCCACTGGGAGATTTGCATAAACCCTGGTCTTGATTCCACTCTTGGGTGGCAGAGATGGTAATAATCGTATCTAGGGATCAAAAATACTTAAACAGGTACTAGCTTGCAGTTCTGTTTGGATCCTTTCAGCAAACATTTATTTATTTATTTATTTATTTATTGACGGAGTCTCACTTTGTTGGTTCCAGTGGAGTGCAGTGGTGTCACAGCTCACAGCAACCAAACTTGTGGCCTCAAGCAATCCACTTGCCTCAGCCTCCTGAATAGCTAGGACTACAGGCACCCACTACAATACCCAGCTTTTGTTTTTTTAGAGACAGAGGTTGGGGGTCGGTGGGGGTGGTGGTGTCTCACTCTTGTTCAGGCTGGTCTTGAACTCCTGAGTTCAGGCAATCCGCCCACCTTGGCCTCCCAGAGTACTGAGATTACAGGAAGAGCCACTATGCCTGGCCTAGCAAATATTTATTGAACAAATTCAAATGAGCCACCTGGCACAACTGTATTTTCAGAATGCCAGATAACCTTTGCTGTTAACCTTGAATTTTTATGTTTTCCTTTTACAGGAGTACACAGTGAAAATAAGTAATATCCCTACAATTAAGAGATTCCTTGAACCAGGCAGCAAGAAGAAGCCACCTCCTGATGACATCTACGTGAGAACAGTCTACAATGTCTTTAGGCCGTAAAACAGCACATCTGTCTGTGGGTGAGAATGTGTACTGAGAGACGTCTGTGTCCATTGATTCCAGCTCTGTGCTGTGTGTTAAATCGGGTCCTAAATTGGGTTGTTCACATCAAGGAGATCTTCCTTTCTAGAAATATCAACTTTTTTATTTTTGGTCCAGTAAATAATTGTCATAGGAAATCTTTTTTGGAAAACCTTTTGGGAAAGGTTGATGTTTAAATTCGATCTGATTGAGTTACTCATTTCCCATAGCTAGTCCCTCCTGATAAGGAAGAGGGGCAGAATCTCGTGTTCTCCCCTGAGCATTTTTGTACTCTCTTTATCCCATTTCTAAAGTCTTACCAGTCTCTTCCTAATTTTCAGTGTCTAATAACAGCAAAATGTTTAGAGTGGCTTTCCCCTGAGCTGTAATAAACGAAATGGTAGTAATTAATGCAATTGATATTAGCCAAAAATAAAGACTTTCTCAATCATGGCCCTGTTGCTAGAATTTTTTAATTAAAAATTTTGAAATAGGCTTGGCACCTGTGGCTCAACGAGCTAAGGCGCCAGCCACGTACACCTGAGCTGGCGGGTTCGAATCCAGCCCCCGGGCCCGCCAAACAACAATGACGGCTGCAACCAAAAAAAAAAAAAAAAAATTTTGAAATAGCGGGCTGCGCCTGTGGCTCATCGAGTAGGGTGCTGGCCCCATATGCCAGAGATAGTGGGTTCAAACCCAGCCCTGACCAAAAACTGCAAAAAAAAAATTTTTTTTTGAAATACAAAATAAATCTGCATGGCTCAAAGATCAAAAAAGATGCCTGGGCTCAGCGCCTGTGGTTCAGCGGGCTAAGGCGCCAGCCACGTACACCTGAGCTGGCGGGTTTGAATCCAGCCCAGGCCCACCAAACAACAATGACAGCTGCAACCAAAAAATGGCCAGGCGTTTTGGCGGGCGCCTGTAGTCCCAGCTACTTGGGACGCAGAGGCAAGAGACTTGCTTGAGCCCAGGAATTGGAGATTGCTGTGAGCAGTGATGCCACAGCACTCTATCCAAGGTGACAGCTTGAGGTTCTGTCTCAAAAAAAAAAAAAAAAGATGCCTGTAATCCTAGTACTTTGGGAGGCCAAGGAGGGTGGATTGCTTAAGCTCATACGTTCAAGACCAGTCTGCAGAGAGAGACCTCATCTCTAAAAAATAGCCAGGAGTTGTGGCAAGTGCCTGTAGTCCCAGCTACTTGGGGAGGCTGAGGCAAGAGAAATCACTTAATCCCAAGAGTTTGAGGTTGCTATGAGCTATGACATCATGACACTCAACTGAGGATGACAAAGTAAGACTCTGTCTCCAAAAAAATCAAAAAAAGAGGTCAGTGTGGTAGCTCATACCTGTAATCCTAGCACTCTAGGAGGTCCATGCAGGAAGATTGCTTGAGGTCAGGAATTTGAAACAAGCCTGACCAAGAGCAAGAGCAAGACCCCGTCTCTAAAAAATAGCTGGGCATTGTGGTGGGTGCCTCTAGTCCCAGGTACTCAAGAGGCTGAGGCAAGAGTATCACTTGAGCCCATGAGTCTGAGGTTGCTGTGAGCTATGATGCCACGGCACTCCACCAGGGGTGACAAAAGGAGACTCTGTCTCAAAACAAAAAAAAAGATTAAATAAATAAAATTCCAAAAAGTATAACAGAGGATACTGTCTTAGAAATCTTCTTTTCAACCTTGCCTCCCAGCAATGCAATCTCGCTGCTTACAGGCAAACAGTTATTTATATGTCCTTCCAGTAAAATTGGCCACATATATAAGATAATGCAAATATATATTATTTTAATCTTCTGATTACCCAAATGATTATGTGTAGGCTTTTAATGTTTTGCATTTTTAAACTGAAAGTATATTTTTTGAAACATTGTCTCACTCTGTCTCCCCAGGTAGAGTACAGTGGCATCATTGTAGCTCACTGCAATCTCAAATTCCTGGGCGTAGGCAATCCTGCCTCAGTCTCCTGAGTAGCTGGGACTACAGGCACTCACCACAACACCCAGTTAATTTTTCTATTTTTAATAGAACCCTGTCTCACCCTTGCTCAGGCCTATCTCAAACTCCTGACCTCAAGTGATCCTCTTTCCACAGCCTACCAGAGTGCTAGGATTACAGGCATGAGCACAGTACCCCCAGCCAACACTGCTTTTAAATGGGTGCTGATTTATGTCTCACATACTTCTTGAGCACCTGGTATGTGCCAGACAGGGTGCCGGGAGGCAAAATCATAGAATAGAAACCTCACTCAGGAAAGTTCAGAGAGTAAGGAGATAACACCTGTAAACAGTGGTGTTGCTCGAAGGGTTCCCCAGTGGCTGGCGACAGAGGTAGAATCCACTATCGAAATGGTATGTGGCAGGAAATGACTACAAGCTCTTAGTGGCAAGCAGCAAAGAAACTTTATTTTTCCCTAGCTTAAATAGCCAGGTCTGCGTGTACACACCATTAATCAATAATCACATAAATATGGCTCGGGGCCTGTGGCTCAAGCCGCTAAGGCACCAGCCACATACACCTGAGCTGGTATGTTCAAATCCAGCCCAGGCCCGTCAAACAACAATGACGGCTACAAGCAAAAAATAGCCAGGCGCGGGGCGGGCGCCTGTGGCTACTTGGGAGGCAGAGGCAGAAGAATCGCTTGAGCCCAGGAGTTGGAGGTTGCTGTGAGCTGTGATGCTACAGCACTCTATCCAGGGCGACAACTTGAGGCTTTGTCTCAAAAAAAAAAAAAAAAGAAAAAAAAATCACATAAATACATTGTTGAACTTGATTATTTTTCTCATAACACCTATGAATCTACTGATTAACAAATACACATTCCTCTTTGTTTTTCACTTAACTTTAAAAAATAATAATTTGACAAAACATGTTTTGACTATTTAACCTTTAACTGATATGTCACAAGGCCACAGCAGGAGAAAGAGTTGATTGTATCTCTGGTTTTGCCCATGACCATGTGGAGGCAGTAACTCATCATCTTACTAAACCACAGCTTGCAGGTTCCTAAGACTTACTAATGACATGCCTTGCATGACTCAGCCTCTGGCCAAGTCACTGACGCTGGACTTTCACATCCATGACCTTCAGGCTTAACTGCTGCCGTGTCCCTGGAGCTGGATTTTCGCATCCATGGCTTCCGGGCTTAACGACATACTGTTTGAGTGCAGCCTAGGCCCCAGCGTTACTGTGTAAAGCAAGAAACTTGTTATTTGCTTTCTCTCAGGCAGTGGGCACAGAGACATTTAGGCTTTTAGCCCATACAGTGGAAGTCATTTTTTATTTTTATTTATTTATTTTTGAGACAGTCTTACTATGTAGCCCTCAGTAGAGTGCTGTGGCATCACAGCTCACAGCAACCTCGAACTCTTGGGGCTTAAGCGATTCTCTCGCCTTAGCCTCCCAAGGAGCTGGGACTATAGGCACCCACCACAATGCCCGGCTATTTTTTTTTGTTGTTGTTGTAGTTGTCATTGTTGTTTGGCAGCCCTGGCCCCGGGTTAAACCCACCAGCCTTGGTGTATGTAGCCAGTCCCCTACTCACTGGCACTGAGCCAGGAAAGGCAAGTTTTTGATGGAGGTCTCAGAGGACACATTTCCCTCACTGTGAGAGGAATCTTTTGCTCAGAGTTAGGAAAAGAAAGAAGGACAATTGTCTCGAGGTTTTTTTGTTTGTTTGTTTTCTGTTGCCCTGGGTAGAGTGCTGTGGCTTCATAGCTCACAGCAACCTCAAACTCTTGGGCTTAAGCAATTCTCTTGTCTCAGCCTCCCAAGTAGCTGGGACTACAAGTGCCTGCTATGCTGGGCTATTTTTTTGGTTGTAGTTGTCATTGTTTTTATTTTTTGGTTTGTTTTTTTTTAAGAGACAGAGTCTCACTTTATTGCCCTCAGTAGAGTGCTGTGGTGTCATGGCTCATAGCAACCTCCAACTCCTAGGTTTAGGCTATTCTCTTGCCTCAGTCTGCTGAGTAGCTGGGACTACAGGTGCCCGCTGCAATCCCTGGCTATTTTTTTGTTGCAGTTTGGCTGGGGCCAGGTTTGAACCCGCCACCCTCAATATATGGGGCTGGTGCCCTACACACTGAGTCACAGGCGCTGCCCAGGTTGTAGTTGTCATTGTTGTTTGGCAGGCCCGGACTGGGCTTGAACCCATCAGCCTTGGTGTATGTGGCTGATGCCCTACTCACTGAGCTACGGGTGCCAAACCAGGAAGGGCAGGTTTTTTTGTTTTTTTGTTTTTTTTGAGACAGAGCCTCAAGCTGTCACCCTGGGTAGAGTGTAGTGGCATCACAGCTCACAGCAACCTTCAATTCCTGGCTCAAGCGAGTCTCTTGCCTCTGCCTCCCAAGTAGCTGGCACTACAGGCGCCTGCCACAACGCCCGGCCATTTTTGTTTTGGTTGCAGCCATCATTGTTGTTTGGCAGGCCCGGGCTGGATTCGAACCCACCAGCTCAGGTGTACGAGGGGCAGGTTTTTGATGGAGGTCTCAGAGGACACATGTGACACGTTTCCCCCACTACGAGACGAATCTTTTGCTTAGAGATAGGAAAAAAAAAGAAGGATAATTGCCTCAGGGTTTTTTTGTTTGTTTGTTTGTTGAGACAGAATCTCAACCTGTCACCCTGGGTTGAGTGCCATGGTGTCATAGATCTCAGCAACTTCAAACTCTTCATCTTAAGTGATTCTGTTGCCTCAGCCTCCCAAGTAGCTGGGACTACAGGCACCCGCCACAACGGCCACCTATTTTGTTGTTGTTGCAGCTGTCATTGTTGTTTAACTGGCCCAGCCTCAGTGTATGTGGCCAGCGCCCTACCCAATGAGCTACGGGTGCCACCTGCCTTGGGGTTTTAAGCAGAGGAAAATCAAGTGCAAAAATTAAGATAGTGATTTGTCTTTACTTTTGCACAATGTGACCAACCTGTCATCACTCTTACAAAGTCCTGGAAGAGCAAACTCTTGGTGGCAGGTGTAGCACCCGGGCAGCCCTGAGGAACAATGCCACCATGAGCTGCTGCATCTGAGGGCAAGCCAGGTCAGGCCAGGCTCCTGAGTGCAGTGGCCAAGAAAAAGAGGGAGTATATACTGAAGAATTCCACCTTGCCCCAAGAGAGGTCTGGCCTGTGCCTCCCAGGAGACAGTCTCTAAGCCCGTGGAAAGTCATGCTTGTCAGGGAACGTCCAGACAACCAGTTAGTAACCATGTGATTTCAAGTGAGCACCTCCATCCCTCCTGGCAGAGAGATACAGAGTGGGGACTTTGGGTCATGAGGTATCAGCTCAAGTCTGGGGCACGGTGGTGGGCAGGGATAGATCAGCCGCATGGGAAGTCAGCCATGCTACGCAGTAGACCACCAAGGAGAACCCTGGACTCCGAGGCTCAGGTCAGCTCCACTGGTATACAGTCAGTGCTCCAGGAGTGTTGTCTTATCATCGCCAGGAGTAACACTGTTCAGGATGCCAGAGAAAGAAGACTTGTGGAAGACCCGTGTTTGGAACCCTCCTGGACTCTACCCTGTACATCTCTCTCTTTGTCTGATTTTCTTTCTTTTCTTTCTTTTTTTTTTTATTGAGACAGAGCCTTAAGCTGTCACCCTGAGTAGAGTGTGGTGGTATCACAGCTCACAGCAACCTCCAACTCCTGGGCTTAAGTGATTTTCTTGCCTCAGCCTCCCAAGTAGCTGGGACTACAGGCGCCCCTCACAACGCCCAGCTATTTTTTGGTTGTAGTTGTCATTGTTGTTTGACAGGCCCAAGGCTGGATTCAAACCCACCAGCTCTGGTGTATGCGGCACCTTAGCCGCTTGAGCTACCAGCGCCTAGCCATCTTTGTCTGATTTTCATCTGTGTCATTCCCTTGTAATAAGTGGTGGCCGTGAGTATAGAAGCTGTCAATGAATTCTGTGAGCCTTCCACTGAAGGTGTTTTGGGGTACTCCTCAACTTGCAGTTGGTGTCAGAGTGAGGGCAATCTCATGGACCACCCCTTCAAAATCTTCAGATTGTAGAAACATATTACTCTAATTTAGAGGTTAATTTACACACGGGAACCAAACATTGACTTGATAACACTCAGGAGTCCACAATAAAGGTTGAGCATCCCAAATCTAGAATCCAAAATGCCATAAAATGTGAAGATTTTGGGGTGCCAATGTGACACTCAGAGGAAATGTTCAATTAGAGCATTTTTTTCTTTGTTTTTTTGAGACACAAGTCTCACTTTGTCACCCTTGGTAGAGTGCCATGGCATCATAACCCACAGCAACCTTAAACTCTTGGGCTCAAGTGATCCTCTTGCCTCAGCCTCCTAAGTACTGAGACTACAGGTACTCACCACAATACCTGGCTATTTTTTTGGAGACTGGGGTTGTACTCTGACTCAAGCTGGTCCTGAGCTCAGGCAACCTACTCACCTTGGACTCCCAGAGTGCTAGGATTACAGGTGTGAGCCACCATACCCTGGCCCGTCATTGGAGCATTTTGGATTTCAGATTTTCTGATTTGAAATGCTCACCCAAGTAAATATAATGCAAATATTCCAAAATCCAATAAGAATAAAAAGCACTTCGGGTGGCAAACATTTCAGATAAAGAATACTCAATCTCTATTAAGTTTTGTGGGATGTGAGTAAATTAGGGCTATTTTATGTTATGCGGTATTATAATTTTGATGTGTTTTTTCTCTGACACCATCGCCCGATAATATTAACAAGGGCTTGCAACATAGACCTTAAGCCCATTTTGCTAACATTGCTTTTGGGATTTTAATTCTTTTAGACACAAGGGGGCTCTTAACTGATTCTTTGAGGAAACCACCAAGGAGGAAGGTTGGCTTCTCCCCCAAATTAAAGGATTAGAGAAAATAAACACAAGAGGCCAGTCTGTCATCAATGAAGAGAAGTTCCCATGTTTTCTCTGTTCAGGGTTGCACAAGCTTAAATTATGCAATTCACTTCCGATATCTGAAACCAGTTCTTCCACTCCCTGTCCCACCTTAGGTGGCATTACCGCAGCATCATCACCTCCCCTCTTTGGTGCAGACTCCCATCCTTTAATCTCAAGCCTCTGACCACCACCCGCTCCTCCCATTTTCATGAGTTACCAGACTTTGATAATAGACTTAGGAGGGCAGGGACAGGATTGATTATTCTCAAAAAGGGTCAGTATGCTAGAACACCAGTCCCCAACTTTTTTGGCACCAAGGACTGGTTTTATGGAAGATAGTTTTTCCCTGGACGTGGGAGGTAGATAGGCTGATCTCTCAGCAGGGCACCTTGCCTGAATCCACGGGAAAGCCCACAGAGGCGCCACCCCTAGGGGCTCATCAAAACCACCAAAGACGAAAGGAGCCCAGAGATGCCCCAAACAGGGCAAAGTCTCTGAGACCATCTCTTCACTGAGAGTCACCAGGTGGGTGGGGTTTTAGCAGGGCTACATCCTTTGAACTCCTGATCAGTAATTTAGATTAGGTAACCTGGCTTGCTAGCCCTGTGGGAAAGCAACTGGTTTTCCCCTCCCCCTTTCTACATACATTATGGGTCGTGATCGTTGGTTAACAACTTCTGACCCTGTGTTCTCTATGTTCTCCAAGTTCCATTTACCCAGCCTTTCCTTCTGTCTGATCCTCCAGGAGACTTAAGATTCTTTTAACCCTATCTTTCAGCTTCTTTGCATTTTGCACATATGCTTTGTGTTAGAGATAATACATTTCCGAGAAGTCAGAAAGTCGCTGCATTGATTTAACCTGCCATGTGGCATGCAAGTCAGTGTACACCTCTCCAGACTCTCAGACTTTATACATTAAGTTCATGTAAGGTCTCCTGATTTTTCCCCCAGCATCACTTCCCCTGTCAACTCCTAACCCAGGTCAGGGTCCAAAGAGAACCCCAACATGTGGAGAGGGAGGAGAGATGGTTTGGATATGAGTCTGCAAGAAACGGATTTATTATGGCCACTGTACAGTCAAACCTCTCTGCTACAGTAATCTGTATTTGCAGCAGCTTCCTCGGCCCTAGCCTCTCTACCTCAGCTCTACTTCCGATCATCAGGCGTTAGATTTTCATAAGGAGCTCACAAACTAGATCCCTCGTATGTGCTGTTTACAGTAGGGTTCACACTTCTATAAGAATGTAATGTTGTCCACAGATCTGACAAAAGGTGGATCACAGGTGGTGATGCGAGTGATGGGAAGTCACTGTAAATACAGATGAAGCTTTGCTTCTCCCCTACTGCTCACCTTCTGCTGTGCAGTCCTGCTCCTTACAGGCCGAGGACCAGTTCAGTATTAGTCCATGGCCCGAGGGTTGGGGACCTCCCATGTAGAGTGTTCAGGGCTGAATCCAAGTACAGTATGGGACAGAGTGCAAGAAAGAGGGAAGAGGCATGAGGCTTGTTGAGTAGAACCGTGACTGGTGACCCAGCACAGGGTCACATTGTACACCCATGGCATCAGTGGGGCAGTGGCAGAGGCTCCAGTGGCTGGGGTGGAGAGGAAAGCGGGGCAGTGAGGGGCACTGATGTCTGGGACAGAAGCAGAGGTGGCATTTAGTAAGCCAGACGACCCAGCCTACAACCACACTCTGAGAGAGGCTTTGCCAGCCCAGGTGCCTGAAGAAACCTGACTTCCCCTGCCCTGTGCCTGGCTAGGACAGTCTGTAGGGGGCTGGGACAGAGCGGAAAGTGAATCCCATGGGTGGAGGCTGCAATAGACAATAATAAACAGCATGGGATTTTGTATTTGCTGGTGTTCCCCATGGCTGAATGTGCTTTGGATTCTGAATGTGCATTTGGATGGCAGCCCAAATGACCTGCCCCAGAACATTGCATGGAAGGCTCCTCCTTCATCAGTCCCCATGTGAGGGAACACTGCTCTGACCAGCACGCTCCCCACACCTCTTTCTCATTCTCCTGTTTTATTTTCTTCATAGCACTTAGCACCCTCTAGCATTCTTACCTGTTTAGTCCATCTGTGTCTTGTGTTTAAAGGGGTTATCCATAGGCAACATATAGTTGGGTCTTTTTTTATCCACTCACTATAGTTATTTATTTATTTTTTTTTTGAGACATAGTCTCACTATGTCTCTCTCAGTAGAGTGCTGTGGCATCCCAGCTCACAGCAACCTCAAACTCTTGGGCTTAAGTGATTCTCTTGCCTCAGACTCCCAAGTAGCTGGGTCTACAGGCACCCGCCACAGTGCCCGGCTATTTTGTTTGTTGCAGTTGTCATTGTTTGGCAGGCCTAGGCAAGGTTTCAACCTGCCAGCCCCCGTGTATGTAGCTGGTGCCCTAGCCGCTGAGCTATAGGCACCAAGCCTCACTATAGTTATTAATTGGTGCATTTAATACCATGACTATTTAAAGTAGTTATTTTAAGTAATATAAATTAAAAAAAAATAAAGTAATATAAATCTACCTTGTTTGTAATTTTCTATTGTTGCCCTTGTTCTTTGTTTTTTTCTGTCTTCCCCTTGTTTATACGATTCCCTTTTCTCTCTTCTCTTGGCATATCGATTATACTTTTAAATTTTTATACAAATGTTTAATGGTTGGCCTAGAGTTTGTAGTATATATTTACAACTAATCTTGGACCCTTTTCAAATAATACTGTACCACTTCCTAGGTAGTGTGGGTGCCTAATAACAGAGAATTCCTAGTTACTCCTTTCTGGACCTTATAATTTTGCTTTCACATTTTTCATTTATTCATAAGTTATAATCATCCAATATATTGTGGCTATTATTATTTGGGGCAAACTGCATTTTCTATTTCAAATTAACATGAGGGGAAAAAGGTTTAGATTGGCTCGGCGTCTGTGGCTCAATGGGCTAAGGGGCCAGCCATGTACACCTGAGCTGGCGAGTTCGAATCCAGCCCGGGCCTGCCAAACAACAATGACGGCTGCAACCAAAAAATGGCTGGGCGTTGTGGCGGGCGCCTGTAGTCCCAGCTACTTGGGAGGCGGAGGCAGGAGACTCGCTTGAGCCCAGGAATTGGAGGTTGCTGTGAGCTGTGATG
>CAUYON010190403.1:0-36558 GCA_963573935.1 Arctocebus calabarensis
AGAGCCTCAAGCTTTCACCCCAGATAGAGTGCTGTGGCATCACAGCTCACAGCAACCTCCAATTCCTGGGCTCAAGCGAGTCTCCTGCCTCTGCCTCCCAAGTAGCTGGGACTACAGGCGCCCACCACAACGCCCGGCCATTTTTTGGTTGCAGCCGTCACTGTTATTTGGCAGGCCCGGGCTGGATTCGAACCTGCCAGCTCAGGGGTACGTGGCTGGCACCTTAGCCCATTGAGCCACAGACACCGAGCCGACCAAGTGGGTTTTATCCCAGAGACACAGGGTTGGTTCAACATATGCAGATCTATAAATATAATACACCACATAAGTAGAATAAAAAAACAAAGACCATATGATTCTTTCAATTGATGCAGAAAAGGCTTTTGACAGTATCCAGTATCCTTTCATGATAAAAACACTCAAGAAAATAGGCTTAGAAGGAACATTCCTTAAGCTGATAGAGGCCATCTACAGCAAACCCACAGCCAATATCATATTGAATGGAGTAAAACTGAAAGCATTCCCACTCAAGTCTAGAACCACTGTCTCTACTGCTGTTTGACATAGTGCTGGAAGTCCTAGCCATTGCTCAAGTCTAGAACCACTGTCTCTACTGTTGTTTAACACAGTGCTGGAAGTCCTAGCCATTGCTCAAGTCTAGAACCACTGTCTCTACTGCTGTTTAACACAGTGCTGGAAGTCCTAGCCATTGCTCAAGTCTAGAACCACTGTCTCTACTGCTGTTTAACATAGTGCTGGAAGTCCTAGCCATTGCAGTCAGGCAAGAGAAGGAGATTAAAGGAATCCAAATGGGGTCAGAGGTGGTCAAACTCTCCCTTTTCACAGATAACATGATCTTATACCTGGAAAACCTCAGGCACTCAACTACAAAGCTCTTAGAAGGGGTAAAGGAATATAGCAGCATCTCAGGTTACAAAATCAATACCCACAAACCAGTAGCCTTTGTACACGCCAACAATTGTCAATCTGAGAACAAAATCAAAGACTCTTTTCCTTTTGCAGTAGCAACAAAGAAGATGAAATACCTGGGAATATATCTAACGAAAGAAGTGAAAAGTCTCTATAAAGAGAATTATGAAACTCTAAGAAAGGAAATAGCAGAAGATGTCAACAAATGGAAGAACCATGCTAATGGCTGGGAAGAATCAACCTCATTAACGTGCCTATACTACCCAAAGAAATCTAGAGATTTAATGCAGTTCCCTCAAAGCACCAATGTCATACTTTAAAGATCTTGAAAAAATAGTATGTGGATTCATATGGAACCAGAAAGAATAGCAAATTACAGTTCTTAGAAATAAAAATAAATCTGGAGGCATCACGTTGCCAGACTTCTGGTTATATTACAAGGCTATAGTGATCAAAACATCATGGTACTGGCACAAAAATAGAGACACAGATCTGTGGAATAGGATAGAGAATCTAGAGATGAACCCAGCCACATACTGTCATTTAATCTTTGATAAGCCCAAGAAAAACATACAATGGGGAAAAGAATTCTTATTGAACAAATGGTGCTGGGAGAATTGGTTATCCACATGCAGAAGACTGAAACTGGACCTGCACCTCTCACTATTGACAAAAATTGATTCTTGTTGGATAAAAGATTTAAATTTAAGACATGAAACAATAAAAATTCTAGAAGAGAGTGTGAGGAAAATGAAGATATTGGGCTGGGAAAAGCTTTATGAGGAAGACAATTGCAGCAACACCAAAAATAAATCACCGGGACTTGATCAAGTTAAAAACCTTTTGCACAGCTAAGAGTACCACAAACGGAGCAAACAGCCCTCAAAATAGGAGAAGATTTTTGCATGTTATGAATCTGACAAAGGCCTGACAACTAGAATCTATAGAGAAATTAAACAATAAGAAGAGTGCAAACAGCCCTCTCTATAAATGAGCAAGTGATTTGAACAGAAACTTCTCTGAGGATGACAGACAATGGATGAAAACATGCTCATTGTCTTTGATCAACAGAGAAATGCAACTCAAAACGACTCTCAGATATTACTTAACCCCAGCAAGATTAGCCCACATCACAAAATCCCCAAACACCAGATGTTGGCGTGGATGTGGAGAGAAGGGAACACTTCTACACTGCTGGTGGGATTGCAAACTAATATAACCTTTAGGAGAGAAGTATGGAGAACCCTCAAAGATCTAAATGTGGACCTTCCATTTGACCCTTCAATTTCATTACTAGGTATCTACCCAGAAAAACAAAAATCATTTTACCACAAAGACACTTGCACTTTTTTTATTGCCACTCAATTCATAATAGCTGAGTTGTGGAAGCAACCTAAGTGCCCATCAACCCATGAGTGGATCAACAAAACTGGCATATGTATACCATGGAATGTTATGCAGCCTTTAAAAAAGATGGAGACTATACATCTTTTACATTTACCTGGACGGAGTTGAAATACATTCTTCTTAGTAAAGTATCACAAGAATGGAAAGATGAATATCCAATGTACTCCATACTAATATGAAATCAATATATAAACAATTACATGTTCCTAAGAACAATAATACACTATTATAGTCCTGTTCGGGGGTAGAGGGAAGTGTGAGGGGGCTGGGGGAAAACGTATGGCAGAAGGAGGGGGGCATGAGGTGGGCTCTCACCTGATGGGCATGTTGTGATTGTATAAAACACCCCTGGGTGAGGGGCTCTTCTACAAAGGGAACTTTGCCCTGGAAGTGAGAACAATGTAACCTAATTATTATACCCTCATATTAATTTGAATAAAGTTTTTTTAAAAGTCCTTGAAAAAAATTAAGAAAAGGTGATCTAGGCAGCCATCAGGAAGACGGTGCTGTCTGGGATGGCAGCCAGCGTGCTGCTCAATGGCAGGAAACGTGCCCAGAAGGAAGCCGATAGGAGAGAGTCAACAAGGCTGTGGAAGGGATGGGTGGATGTGCGTTAGTGCGTACAGGTCAGCCTTAGGAGGCCGAGGTCTCCTAGTATCTGGAGCACCATAAAGACACAGCCATTTTGATGCCTTGTGCACCATGCCTTAGGATGCTATTTTGAGGGAGATGAAATTTTACCATTGTAACACAGCGTCCCAAGGATAGACTAGACTTTAGAAGCAGTAGAAACTGTTCAATGGCTCACTTATTCAGTGCCCCAGGAAACAGGTGGTGTGCATTCTCCAGTTATCTCAGGAGCTGTCACAGTGCAGTCCCCCTTGTTTTAAATAAATGATGTCAGAGAAGGTGAGAGAGATTAAAGATCTTCCACAAAGTCACAGTGTTACTAACCTTGGAGCTGCCACAGCCTTTTTTGAGGCAGGGTCTTGCTCTGTGAGTGAGGCTAGAGTGCCGTGGCATCATGAAAGTTCACTGCAACCTCAGTCTTCTGTGCACAAGTGATCCTCCTGCCCCAGCCTCCAGAGTAGCTGGTACTACAGATGCCCACCACCATGCCCAGCAAATGTTTCTATTTTTTGTAGAGACAGGGTCTTGCTCTTGCATTGGCTGGTCTTGAACTCTTGGCCTCAAGCAATCCTCCCAGAGTGCTCTTCAGCCTCACAGAGTGCTAGGATTATAGACGTAAAGCCATTGCATCTGGCCCATTCTTGTTTTAAAATAACTTCCCAGGTTTTTTTTTTTTTTTTCCCCAAGACAGAGTCTCACTATGTCACCTTAGGTAGAGTGCCATGGTGTCTCAGCTCACAGTAACCTCAAACTCTTGGGCTTAAGTAATTCTCTTACCTCAGCCTCCTGAGTAGCTGGGACTACAGGTCCCCACCACAATGCCCTACTATTTTTTTGTTGCAGTTGTCATTGTTGTTTAGTAGGTCCAGGCCAGGCTTGAACCCTCCAGCTTCCCTATTCACTGAGCTAGAGTCACTGAGCCAACTTCTCAGGTTTGATCCCACTCCTCCTTGGCCCTAGCACATGCATCAACTCGTTTTTTGGTAGAGTGTAGGAGAAAGAACCTGAAAACCCAAACTGGGCAGACCTCAGGCAGCGGTTGCTCTGGAGGCAACTGGCAGGTTTTTGAAAACTGAAAGGCAATATTTCTTCTAAATTGCTTGGTCGATGATGCCAAGTTGGTGGCTGGAAATTGGCCATGGTGAGAGTATTTACGCCATAATAATTGGCAAAGGCTACAAATCAGGGCACCCCATGCTCTGCCCAAGAGCCACTTGCACAACACAGTACACTCCTGGATCTAGGTTGGATCAGTCAGCCACAGCCCCTGGTCACAGTCCTGGTTCTGCCAACTGCCAGCTTGGCATGTTGGGTGAACCTCTTGATTTCCTAAACAACAGTTCTGTTGTCTGTGGAATGAGGCTAGTAAGACCAATGAGAGATCAACTTGAGATGATGCGTGTCAAGTTCTTAGCACAGGGTTTGGCTCAGCCAGTGGCAGCCACGATTTGATTCTGGGGTTGTAATTACCTGTATAATTTAGCCTCCCTCCAACCAGGCCCTCCCCCCACCCCTTGTCATTGAAGTTGAGACGCTTTGATTGTTCTAATCTGCTCTCCCCTTCCTCCAGGGAGATTCATGAACTCTCTGTCGGCTTTAAGCCAACAGCTACCCCCACCTTGACCGTGCAAGGCTTCTCCACATCCACCTCCCCAGGCACCAAGCAGGGGCCACATAATGTGTTTTTGCTTTTTTAATTTTCCATTTTCCAGGCCAGGACAAATCAACAGACCTTCCCAAACACTTTGCAAAGACTGAGGCCACACGGCGCCATTGGGAATAGCCAGCCGGTGCAAGGAGGCAGGATGCACCAAGGTTGGGGAGGAGGTGGCTGAAGTGAGAGTGTTTGCAGCTTCATCAGCATCTCCTCACACATCCCGCATTAAATCATGTACAGAGAAATTGCTTTCCCTCTCCCTGCAGTTTAACTTGGGGACAGTGACAGATCCTTGTAGAGTTTTTCCAGCTGGTGTCGTTCTTCCTGAGATCGGCCTTGGTCCCGGCGAACATACCGTAACACACCAGCACCCAGAACTCCACTGGGAGGAATTGGGGGTAGGTTTGGTGACAGTGGTTCAAAGGCCCATTTATGTGAATATCTGGCAAAGATCCCAGGCCCCATGGAGGCCTTTTAAATTGGGTACATGGTGGAAAATTAAGCCCTGCAGGTGCTTTCTACCTGCAGAGAGTGAGTCCAACTGTTTAGGGGACTGAATGTGAGGCTTCTCAAGGGGATAGAGCAAGCCTTTACTCTGGTCTTCTCCTCCACTGACTGAGCTGAGGTTGTCTCGGCCAGGCCCACAGTGCTCAATTGTGCGTCCTGCTTGGCAGCAGGTCTGTGGCTGAGGGGACAGGCAGACAGGGAGCCTCTCTCTGACATGTACCACTAGTGGTGGCTGGAACCCGAGTCCCTGCCATGTGGTGAGTGTGACATGTGGAGATCAGAACAGGGGTCAATTTTGTCCTTGAGCAACTGACAATCTAGAGGGGAAATTAACATCAGGTAAGATGTGCTCTGCTATCATATTTTGATTTTGTTTCTTTCTTGTTTTCTTTTCTTTGAAATGAATATGTATTGAGAGTCTAATATGCCAAGCACCGTGGTAGGCACTTTACTTATTAAAACCTCAATATCGCTCACTTCTTACTTTCTCCCTGTAAGACAAGGGTGAGCAAGAGGCCCATGGTCTGGTGAGGAGCCTGACCCAGTGGCACTGACCAGTGGCACTGACCCAGGGACACTGACCCAGGGGCACTGACCAGCGACACTGACCAGGGGCACTGACCAAGGACACTGACCAGGGGCACTGACCAGGGGCACTGACCAAGGACACTGACCAGTAACACTGACCAGGGACACTGACCAGGAGCACTGACCAAGGACACTGACCAGGGGCACTGACCAGCAACACTGACCAGGAGTACTCACCAGGTGCACGGACCAGCATCGCTGACCCAGAGCACTGACCAGGAGCACTGACCAGTGGCACTGACCAGGGGCACTGACCAAAGACATTGACTAGGGGCACTGACCAGAGGTACTGACCAGGGGCACTGACCAGAGGCACTGACCAAGGACACTGACCAGCAACACTGATCAGGGGCACTGACCAGGGACACTGACCAGCAACACTGACCAGCAGCGCTGACCCGGAGCACTGACCAGGGGCACTGACCAGGGGAAGGCCAACGAGCAGCAGGTCAGCCTCGCTCCAAAGCCAAGGGCTTCCCTGCCCCTGCTCTGTCCCTTTGGAGGGGTGCCACTGCTCAGTGGTATATTTTGTTTTCCACCCTGCATTCATAGATTCTATGTAAATTTTCAGATGAAAACAGTATTTTTCCATGAATAGTGAAAGCATGGTGAGAAAGTATCTTGAAAATTGGTTAGTATTACAAAGATGGCATCTTGAATGACATTGTTAGACATTATTGCATCAGGTGTTACTGTTACCTCTTGTTAGAATGTGGTAAGCATGTCCTAAAATTGGTTTCTGGTTTGTGTGTGTGTGTGTGCGCACGCAAAGATGGACTTGGGTTATGTGGGAAAGGAAAGAAAGAAAAATATTTCTCTGACTAGCTCCTCCAGACAGGATATCTAGATCTTACTCAGTCGGTAGTTGAGCTGCATCTAGACAGAAATAAGCCTCATTCAAAGACAATTTGCTTTAGAAAAAATGCTACTGACCAAGTGGACACAAGGATCTTGACCTTAATTGTCAAGCAGAACCTGCTGTATCTCATATTTGATACAAAAGCTAACGGAGGCCATTTACCTCACCAGGAGCACTCACCTGCAACACTGACCAGGGGCACTGAACAGCGACACTGACCAGGAGCACTCACCAGTGACACTGACTAGGGCACTGACCCTGGAAGAATTCCACAAGGATTATTGGATCTTATCCCATAGAAGGAGAACTAGATACTGTTTAAAGGAAATTATGGAAATATTCATATGTACCAAACTATTGAATATTAAACTATTTTAAAATGTTTTCTGCATTTCCTGTTCCCCACACTGTTTAGGGAACAACGAGTCCTTCTGTAAATGCTGTACACGTTGCTTTCATCATTACTGCCGAAACGCAGTAAGATAGGGAGGGCTCATTGCTCGAGTTTGGCTTGAAGTATCCAGAGCTGAGCCTACAACATGAACCACAGAGGACTACTCTCTTGGCCTATTGGAGAGAAAAAATGATACTGTCAGCCCCCTCTAGCCAAAACAGTGAGGGGGTGTGCCAGCCCAGGGAGAGGTCATGGGGAGTGAGTAGTCAGGGCAGGGCAGGCCTCCTGGGCCCTTGGGAGAGTTGGTCAGAGCCAGGTGAATTAGAGAGATTGGGAAAGAAGGGTGAATCGTGGGAAGGAGGTTAGCTGTCCCCAGATGGGCAGTGCGGCTGCATGCTTTGCTGCCCTGCAATGGGGAAGCTGAGATGGGTTAAAAGAGCTCTGTGTGCGAAAGGAGGTGGTCAGGGTCTGGTCTGAGCCCACCCTAATCCCTCTGGCTAAAGGCAAGGGAGGGAAGAGGGGATGGATGAATCCGTGAGAAGGAGCAGGCGTGGGGGAGCTCCCTTATGCAGCTGCATCTTCTCAGCAGGCCTCTGTGAAACATAGAGGACTGTTTGGGGAAAATGCCACGGGGGGGGGGGGGTGCATTAGAGGAGTGATGGATCAGCATTCCTTCCAAAGCATCAAACACTGCTTAGAATAAAGAGGGTGCGTTTGCAGTGAGACTAATTTGGGGTTCTGCAATTCCAATGTGTTGCCTCCAAAATTCAGGTGTTGCCAATGTGGTAGTTATCAGGAGGTGGGGCCTTGAGGAGGTGGTTTGGCCTTGGAGGCGTCTCCTCAGAATGGGATTTCATAGCTGGCTTGCCCTTCAGCCTTCGCCATGGGAGGACATGGTGGGCTCGTCCCCCTTCAACCCCTGGAACTGCTCTCACCAGATGCTCAACCAGCCAGCACCTTGACCATAGACTTGAACCAGCCTCCAGAATTCTGAGGAATAAATTTCCATTCTTTACAAACTGTGTAGTCCACTATATGTTGTTGTAGCAGCAGAAATAGATTCAGACTCAGAGACAGAGTCGGGGCAAGGGGGTACCCCTGATCTCCTGGAGCTCGCATTTTAGCAGACTTTTAATCCATGCTGTAAGTGCTCAAATGCTGGCTCTCTTTGGAGCAAGAATCTATTTAAGAAGATAGGCCAATTTTCAGCCTGGAAGAGTCAGTCATCCAGCTGTACTCTGGCCAACTGTGCTGTTCTCACTTGGGGATGAAGCTCCTTTCTGTTTAGAGCAGACTCAGGGATTCCAGGTCTGACAATTTCTGCTCAGTCTTTTGAGGTGAGGGAGGGCAGAGGCTGGGGGATTCATAATCATTTCGAATATCCGGTCATCAAGGATAATGGAGCTGGCTTAGCCTGAGTCTTTACTTTAGCCTTGAGGAAAGTGGAGGACTGCTCAGCCCCTGAATCCCTTGGCTGTGGTTTAATCCCTGCCTTTTCAAATGTTTCAGAACTCGCTCTCTGTGAAAAAGAAAGGACACACCCTAGGAGGCGTTCACACATTAACCCCCAAGAGGGCAACTGGATAAAAGCAGGAGATGTGGGCGTCAGTCCATTCAGGGCTGCCCTAAGTAGACCAGGCATTTTATAAACAACAGAGATTTATTCCCCACAGTCCCAGAGAGTAAATCCAAGATCAAAATCTGGTGAGAAGTTGCTTCTTTCATCTTAGATAGTGCCTTTTCCCTGTGTCCTCAGGTGGCACCAGGGACCTCCTTTAAAAGGGCACTAATCCTGTTCCCAAGGACTCCAATCTTAAAACCTAATCATCCCCAAAGCCCGCCTCCTAATGACATCACACTGCGGGCGAGGAAGTCAAGAGATGCATTTAAAGGAGACTCAAGCATTTATCTCTCACACAGTGGAAATTGGGTTGGGGCCATTCAGCTCAGAGGACATCTCCCAGCTTAGATCATAACAGGGCCCCTGGGGACTGGCTGGCAGTGAGTCCAACCAGTGGGTGTCTGGTTGGAATTGCAAAGGTGAGCTAGAGCCACCCACTCCACTGGGATCTGGATGCCAGGAAGGCTGGAGCTAAATTAGAGCCTCCTAGACAGAAATAGTTCACCAAGATGCTATAGTGCCCCCACTTCTGGGTTGCCTACACCTTTCTGCCTCTGAGGCAGAGGGTGCAGCCGTCAAGAGCTTGCCCAGGGCACTGAGGTTGCTCCCAGGGCTGGAAGACTTTTCCCTGTGTGTGGTGGCTGGAAGTGTCCCCACTGAGGCTGTAGTAGGTCCACCAGGCTGGACTGTTGTGACCAGCAGTCCTGCAGAGGCCAAACTGTCCCCATGGCACTACGGCAGTCGGTGTGTGTGTGCCTTGGGACTTCAGGCTTCACCTAGGGAGGCTGCTTTGGCAGGATGCTTGTGAAAGGCAAATCTGGGCATGTTCCATGAGCTGCTTTGATTTGGTGACTATTTTCCTTGGTGCGTCACCAAGTGCAGCCTGCCTTGAGGTGAAGGAGAACCGATTTGTTAATAATTCTCCAGCACCAGGGGCCAGCGAGGGGAAGAATCTAGGATCAGAGTCCCAGGGCAAAGACTACAGGGGGGTGGGAGCCCTTGTCCAGGTCCCGGGCATTGCCTCCCCATCCTGCCTGATACTAGATAGTCCAACCCTTCAAGTCCCACTGCAGTGCCTCCTCCTCCTGGAAGCCTTCTGACTATTTCCACCTCATTGCCAACACTTTCTCCATGGGTGGGATGTGTGCTCCATACCAATAAGTAGGTTTTACATTTAGCAGCACCTGTAGTCCCAGTTACTTGGGAGGCTGAGGCAAAAGAATTCCTTAAGCCCAGGAGTTTGAGGTTGCTGTGAGCTGTGACGCCATGGCTGACACTCTACCAAGGGTGACATAGTGAGAGTCTCAAAAAAAAAAAAAGGATTGTGCAGTCCTGTTTTTGTTGTTGTTGTTGCTGTTGTTTGTTTTTTGAGACAGAGTCTCAAGCTGTCACCCTGGGTACAGTGTCGGCTGTGGCGTTACAGCTCACAGCAACCTCAAACTGCTGGGCTTAAGTGATTCTCTTGCCTCAGCCTCTCAAGTAGCTGGGACTACAGGCGCCCGCCCCAATACTCGGCTATTTTTTGGTTATAGTTGTCATTGTTGTTTGGCGGACCCGGGCTGGATTCGAACCTGCCATCTCAGGTGTATATAGCTGGCTCCACAGCCGCTTGAGCTATAGGCACTGAGTCTGTGCAGTCCTGTTTTAGAGTGCTCTGCTCCGGAGGCACTGGGATGGATGTTTTCTAAGTCCAGAACTTCTTTTTTGGTTGTTTTATTTTCTAGTTTTTAAAAAATAGACTTTTAAAAATAGTAGTTTTAGGCTTACATCAAAATTGAGAGGAAAGTATTGATACCTCCATAAGCTGCCCAGCCACCCGCTGTCAGCACCGCCAACAGAGTGGGGCATTTGCCACCCTCTGTGTGATCATGGGGAGGCTGCCTAATTTCTCTGACCTTCATACTTCCCATCTGTGAAATGGGGAGAATGATAGGACCTACTTTATATAGTTGTGTTGAGTGGTGAATGTGCTATTATAGAAAGTAGCACAGAGCCTCACACCTAGGGAACACTTAGGAAAGATTAGTTGAGGTGACAATCATGACTCTATTTTCATTTTGAAAGAATAAGTGAAAGAATGACCACAGTCCATCAGTCCAAAGATTTGCTGAGCTTGGGCAGGACAGCTGATATTGTTCTTTAGTACCAAGAAGCATGAAGTTGGCAATGAAAATGCCTCTTCACATTGGTCAACTACACATATTTTTCCTAAAATAAACGCTTAGGAGCTTTTAAAAAATGAGTAGAAAAGTTTGAAATAAAGCAACCAGGGCTGGGCAAGGTGGGTCACACCTGTAATCCCAGCACTCTGGGAGGCCAAGGTGGGTGGATTGCCTGAGCTCACGGGTTTGAGACCACCCTGAGCCAAAGCCCGATCTCGTCTCTAAAAATAACCTGGTTGTTGTGGTGGGTGTCTGTAGTCCCAGCTACTTGGGAGGCTGAGGCAAGAGAATCACTTAAGCCCAAGAGTTTGAGGTTCCTCTGTTAATTTTAACTGTGATGCCATGGCACTCTACTGAGGGTGACAAGGTGAGACCCTATCTCAAAAAAAAAAAAAAATAGGCAGCACCAATAGCACAGTGGTTACAGTGCCAGCCACCTACACCAACACTGGCAGGTTCCAATCCAGCCCAGGCCAGCTAAAGCAATAATGACAACTACAACACAAACATAGCCAGGCATTGTGGTGGGCACCTGTAGTCCCAGCTACTTGGGAGGCTGAAGCAAGAGAATCACTTAAACCCAAGAGTTTGAGGTTGCTGTGTTAATTTTAACTGTGATGCCATGGCATTCTACTGAGGGTGACAAGGTGAGACCCTGTCTCAAAAGAAAAAAAAAGAATAAACCAACCAGGCTATGGTGGCAGGTCAGTGAACCTGAACCCCCAAAGCAAATATTCAGTTGGAAAAACATACTATGAACAATGTAAGAATTAAATTTATAGATGAAGAAAAATCACCTAATTTGGGGAATTTACCCAGAAATCAAGCTTGAATATCAGCAATGGGTCAGCTTTTTAACAGAAAGGCCAGTTCCTGTGTCATTCACTCACTTTCTCCATGCGAGCCAAGGCCAGTCTGGGGTTGGCATCGTTCCCTATACCATTAACACGACTAATGAAAGATTGGAGCAGGCCCAAAGCAAAAGCTTGTTTAGAGCACTTCCTATCCACTTCATCGGCATAAACATGTATTATGGCTTTGGGCTATTTTCCAAGTTGGGGTACATGATGATAAACAACAGGTTTTTTTTTTTTTTTTGGTGAGTACAATTTTAACTGGATACTTTACAAAACACAATTTAAAAAAATTCGAAGAAACTATTAAGTGGAAAAGTCAGAGACATAAAGAATTGTCTGTGGTTATAAAAATGTTTTCCACTAAGCTTCTTGTTTATATCTCAATGTTAGGAAAGACCTGCTTGGCTACAGTTTCGACTAGTAACCTGTATTTCCTATAGATTTGGGGCTTTCTTTCATAGACTATCAATAATTATCTATCTTATTTTAAGGGTAAAAGAGGAAAGTGAAAAGTTCAAGAAATCAATAATTAGCTGGCCTGCATTTGCTGAGAAATTCAGAACAATGTTCATGGCTAAACTTTACAGAGTAAATCCACACAATATGAAGAAGTAAATTAACCCAGAATGACAAAGAGAAAGGATGGTTCCCATGTAACCTCATAAATTTCTTGCTTGATGCATTTCAAGTCTCTGATTTCTAATAAAATTCTCATGAGAACATAGTATTGCTCCATAAAAACTACTGAACTCTCCCCATGAGAACTGGCTGGTTTATAAGGGCACATGGGTTCAAAGCTATGGTTTATTTATTAAAAATTTCTCAGTAAATATATCATGGTCCACTGGATAGCACCCCACAATTGTGGAGAAGCCATGTATCATGCTGCTGTCCCCAAGTATGAAGAAAAACAAGAAGCACGTCAGTAACTCTCTGAACCAAAAACAAAACAAAACAAAACAAAAACAAAAAACTGGAACCTTTTATTTTTCTAAGCAAAGTTCTAAGCTCCTTTTGCTTACCTTTGACCCAAAGGGAGCTCATTCGTGGGAATGTCACATTAGCTTTATGGAGGTGTGAGTGTTCTTGCCCTTATGCTTGCTGGGTTGATCAGGAGTCCAGCAAAGCCAAGAAGAGAAGCTTGGCTTTCTTCCTGTCTCTGCAGTGAGTTGGGCATGTCCTGAGGAATATGGGGAGCAGAAAGACAGCTGGCTGGGCATCATCAGTGCTTTTGGGAGATTTCAAATGTCCTGTAGAAAAGATGTGTCTGTACGCGTAGTCAAGGAGATAATGAATTCACGGCTCACTTCCACACATGCCTGCCACCTGGGAAACACGTTCACTCACAGTGCGTTTCCCATCAGGGCCAGACATGTGGCTAACACTCTATGTGTTTTGTCTCACCCAAACCAGGTGAAATCCTGTGACACAAGCTGTTATTACAACCCTCCTTTCAGAGAGAGGGGAACTTCATACAGAAAGGTTAAGTGACTTGCTGAAGTTACACATCTCATCAGGGACAGAGCAGGAAACTGAACCTACGCCTGTTGCATAAGACCAGACTTTGGGGGAGCTGTCTTGCCAAGGAGAGTGGCGTGAGCACCTGGGAGCCACTCTTGTGTTGGGATCCTTTTCAAACAAGCCTGCAGGTATGGAGTGGACATGTGCAGAGCATCTGTCAGGGGCAGAAGCTGCACTGGTGTTGCTGCTGTGGGCGGCCCACAAGGAAGGGAACCGACTTTCCTGGAACTTTCTGCTACTGGGCCCAGATGCTCAAGAACAGGACTTGGTCCCATGAAGGTTATATGGAACAGTTGGATGAAAATATTTCAGATTGTATATGAAGCCAGCACATTGTACCCCATGATTGCACTAATGTACACAACTATGATGTAATTTAAGAAAAGAAAAAAAAAAAAAAAGAACAGGACTTGGCATTTCCAGCACCAGGAATAGGCCTTGGCACCCAGAGGTGCTTGGTTGGAATAGGTTTGGCCTATGGCTGAGATAGAAAGCATAATTTAAAAAAAAATGTAATGGATTTTAATTTTTAACGGAGTTTCGGGTTTGCAGTAACAATGAGAGGAAGGTACAGAGATTTCCCACTATACTTACTGGTCCCCACCCCTAGCCTCCCCCACCATATTTGTCGCAGTGGATCAGTTGATGAACCTACATCGAAATTGTCATCATCCATAGTTACTACAGGTCACTCTGGGTGCTGCAGGTTCCTTGAGTCTGGACAAACCTACAGTTACAGTGTCATGCGGCTGGTCCACAGCCCTACAGAGCCTCTGCTCTGCCTGGGCCTCCCTCCACCCACCCCAGAAACCCCGTGTCCTTTGCTGACCCCTTAGTTTTGCCTCTTTCTGAACGTCATACTCATATGGTTGTAATCACACAGTATGGAGCTTTTCAGATGGGCTTCTTTCGCTGAATAATATGCATTTAATTTTCCTCTTGTCTTTTCATGGATTGGGGGCTCACTTTTTAGCGCTGTAGCATCCCTCACTGCCTGAGAGGGGCATAATTTTCACCTCAAAGAAATGAACAGTTCATTCTAGATTTGTGGAATTTAGAGCTGGACGTGGACACCCCCGCCCCGGCGGCCTGGTCTGGATTCACTGCCCCTGAGGGGTGCGGGACACGACCTCTTTTCTCGATGACAACAGCAGCAGGCGCCTGATTCGTGGGTTTCCCTTAGCAGACCCGAGGCGTGCTGCCCCGGGAGATCAAGCTTAGCTGCCCACGTTTCCCACCCACTCCGACTTCACATGTGAGGGAATTTGCTGCGAAAGTGGAAGGCTGTGTGTTCCCTTCTGTGGAAGATGGTAACTGCATTTGAACACCTAATGCTCTCCATGAACCCTGCAACACACGACTCCAAGCAGGTCAGCCCGGGCAGCTTGCTGAGAAAATGCAAAATTCCATGCACGTGCTAAGCTTTTCACAAGTCCCAGGTGTGGTGATTGAAATCAACCCACCGAGTTTATGCCTAAAAGGACCGGAAAACCGAGCCCGGTGAGAGCGAGCGGCCCAGCAGCGCACGAGCGCCACCTGGCGCCCACGACGGGCAGCCGCGCTCCCAGCTCCGGAGTCCCCGGGCTGCACCTGGGAGCTGCGGCCCGCAGGTCACAGATCGCATCAGCTTTCACCTTTAAAGCATCCGAATGTGAAACGTACTCCACTCCCTCACCTACGCTGGTTTCACTAGCCCATTGAAGGATGTCCTCATCACGAGTGTCTGCAGATGTCAGCGTGATGCTGTTCTCTACAAAGAGTTGTCTTTTGCAACTTAGAATAATAGCTCAATAAGAACATTTAGTTCAAACCTAAGACAAAACTGAGACAGATTAACATTTTCATTGACAGTTAATGAAAAACTAATGGCTAAAAGTCCTGAACGTTTTTATAACCTTACACAATTCACCTTGGGCCTTTGTCTACCCAACTCCTAATTTATCGCTTCACTTCCTGCAGCCAGGGGATACACACTTCCCTGCCCCCCCCAACCTTCCAAATTCTTAGGATGTTTAGAATGGAAAGTTGGGTCTGATTAAGTAAACCTTTATCATTCACTCTGCAATGGCTGTTATTTAAAAGACACACACAAAAAATTAATAACTAGAATTGATCCCCTTTTCTCCACGGTTCCTAGAGTTCTTTGGGTAAAAGGAGAAAGAAGACAGGAATCGTGTTTTTGGAATTCCTGCTCTGTTTGAATAGGAGTCTGTGTTAGCTGCT
This sequence comes from Arctocebus calabarensis, assembly GCA_963573935.1. Classification (NCBI taxonomy): domain Eukaryota; kingdom Metazoa; phylum Chordata; class Mammalia; order Primates; family Lorisidae; genus Arctocebus; species Arctocebus calabarensis. The sequence continues at coordinate 15,357 of CAUYON010190403.1, forward strand.
TCAGAAGGATCATTTTATCGTAAGTCCTAATAATGATATCTAAGTCCCAAGAAGGGTCTGTGTCCCAAGCCCTTTGTGTGATACAAGGTCACCAGACAAGGGAAAGATGTCCTTAAATGAGTTTATGGCTCTGGAGCTATGACAGTCAAGCAAGCTGGAACCTCCAAAGGAGCCCCGAGCATTTACCATGGGGAGAGCCAGGTAAGGCATAACAGGGGTGCAGGGGGCCCCTTTTTCCCTAGTGCCAGGCCCCAGTGGACTTCCTGGCTGAATAGGAGGGCTCTGATTCCACCCTTTCTGGAGGAACTGGAATAGACCCTTGTGGTTATGAGTAAGCGTTCCATGTAACCACATCAGCACCCAGAGCCCTTATTTTACAGAAAAGAAACCTGAGGTTATAGCAGTGCCAGGGATTAAGAAACCTTGATCAGAAAGATTAAGTCTTTATCTATGGTTATAAGATTAGCTAGAGAGGGAGCTAGGAAGAGAACCCAGGTCTCAGGCCCCACTTTATTTTTCTCTCAAAGGTATCATAAGCCCAAAACTCATTTCCTGTTTGGTTGGCCAAACTTCAGTTATAAGGGGAAAAAAAGTAAATCCCCATCTAATGCTCCTTTTTAAAAAGTAAGTTAAAGAGGCAGTGCCTGTGGCTCAGTGGCTAGAGCGCCAGCCACATACACTGAGGCTGGGCCAGCTAAAGCAACAATGACAACTGCAACAACAACAACAACAACAACAGCTGGGTGTTGTGGCGGATGCCTGTAGTCCCAGTTACCTGGGAGGCTGAGGCAGAGAATTGCTTAAGCCCAGGAGTTTGAGGTTGCTGTGAGCTGCGACACCACAGCAGTCTACACAGGGCGACAGCTTGAGACTCTGTCTCAAAAAAAAAAAAAGTGGGCAACGCCTGTGGCTCAGTGAGTAGGGCGCCAGACCCATATACCAAGGGTGGCAGGTTTGAACCTGGCCCCAGTCAAACTGCAATAAAACAATAGCCAGGCGCCCTAAAAAAGAAAATAAATAAAAAATAAAAAAGTAAATTAAAGACCAAGTGTCACTTTCAATCTGAAATTTTAGGGTCTGAACGACATCTTTTAATGGTCCTGGCTTCTTTGTTTCTTTGTTTTGTTCTCTTAGTTTCAGCTTAAAGGACACACTAAAGCCAGAAATCCATATTGTTTATTTTGTTCCCAATCTCATCTCCCCCTCCTTCCTTCCCTTCCCTTCACTCACAGCTTTGCCAATTTGTAAACAAATCAGAAAAAATTCCCAATGGGCTGAAAACCTGTGCATGGTTTACTCCAGCTGGAAAGAATTGTGTTCCACCGAGATTTAAACCCCATTTACAATGGAAACCCTGACAGGCAATGCTGTAATTATGGTCTTGCTATAATGAATGGATTCGTGTGGTCAAAGTCACGGATTTTTCCATGTTTTTTTTTCCATGGGAGATTTCCTCCCTGAGAGATGTTAATTTACAATCTGGATTATAGCTTTGACATTAAACTGGGATCTCTCCTGGCACTGCTATAGCCTGACATTAACTATGATATTGACTTTGGTAGTCATGATTAGCAAGGGAGATGTTAGTCAGATTGATTTTTGCAAGACTGACAGGAGTAGGGTGATGGAGGGTTGGTGGTTAGCATCTGACTTCAGTAAACTCCCAGAATTTTAGCCAGGGAGTATTTCCTTTCTTCTGTGACTTGGTGGCTACATTAAAGTAGAATCATTGGGTAAGACTATGTGGCATTAGAGTTACCAACTATCCAACTGGCCTAGGATTGGGTAAGTCTATGTGGCATTAGGGCGACCACATATCCTGACTGGCCCAGGAACACCCAGTTTTAGCACTACAATCTTGCATGCCTGGAAACTCCTCAGTCCTGGGGAAGCCAGGACAATGGGTCACCTTAAACTGTGTGGAAAATAGAGTCAAAATTGGGAGGTCAGCAAAGTAACTGTCTACTTTAAAGAAAGCAACCAGACTGAGTTTTAAAGTAAGATCCTTTCTTGGTGCTTCAAAATCCTTAGTGGAATTAGCATTACCTTGAGAACTGATTCAGGAAAAGGGCTCAAAAGAAATGTTACAACCCCACACTTGGTATGGCAGACAATAATTTGAAAAACCAAATAAGACATTGCCATGCCTAATAATGTCATGGGTTAGCACACTTTTGGTCACTTGGAGGCATGAACGGAATGTGACATTTCTTGGGTATTTAGGCTTCTCTTCCCCAAGCCTTTCTTAATGGGACCTTGAATGTTCTTTGGAAACTTTTCTTCACCACACTGGAAGAGTGTAGGAGACTCTTTACAAGAAGGGTGTAGGAGAAAAGGGCTGTGGGACCCACTTGGGGGGCTCAAGCTTCCTGACAGAGTCCCATGGAGCCTCATTCCAAAGGCCCTGCTTTCCAGAGCTTTTTCGTAGCTCTCAGGTTGTTCATATTGCCTTTCCAAATATTGTGAAAACTGCTGACTTTTAGGAATTGGTAGGCTGAGAGAAGTTAACAGAAAAGAAGAAATATAAAATGAAAACCGAGACAAGAAAGGACATCGCAAGAGCCACGTGAACCCGCCTCACCTTGACAGCTCTGTAGCTAAAGGCAGAAGAAAGTGTTCATCAATTTCAAAAATGTAACCAATTTGGGCAGCACCTGTGGCTTAGTGAGTAGGGCTCCGGCCCCATATACCGAAGGTTGTGGGTTCAAACCTGGCCCCAGCTGAACTGCAAAACAAAAATATAGCCCAGCGTTGTGGTGGGCACCTGTAGTCCCAGCTACTCGGGAGGCTGAGGCAAGAGAATCGCCTAAGCCCAGGAGTTGGAGGTTGCTATGAGCTGTGTAACAACACGGCACTCTACTGAGGGTGACAAAGTGAGACTCTGTCTTTACCAAAAAAAAAAAAAATGTAAATCAATTTGATTTAAGAGAACAGATCCTTTGGGACATGAATGTTAAACCTATTTCTGGATGAATGACAGTAAACCTTCAGCATATGTGCAGATCCTGTGTCTGCATTTATAAACCCCAAGCCTTTGGTAACCTTGTGTGGATGCTTCCTGTGGCTGGAACTTCCATCACACGGTATTCTGGGTCATAAGATGTAAAAGGAGCGTGGGCGTGAAGGTATCAACCTGCCGTTGTTCTGTCTCCACTTTCCGTGGAAAACATGTGCTTTCTGCCCCATGGGAGCTGGGCATCTTGAGGCCAGAACCGGGTGCAGGTGGCAATGTGAGGCAGGTGTCCCCTGCTGCTCTGCCTGGCCACTGTTCCATAGAATGTGAACAATGTGATATGACCTGCAGCCTTAAGAAGAGCCTCCTCAGAAGACCCACAGACCTCTATGAAAAATACATGCTTGTTGTTTTATGCACCTGAGATTCATCTAAACTAATATATCCACCTGTGCAAAGAAAGAATATAATACAATTAAGGGTCATGGCTGATTCTTCTTCAGATGTGCCACTCCATGTACATTATAAGATGGCTATAGGGGCCGAGTGTGATGGCTCACACCTGTAATCCTAGCACTCTGAGAGACCAAGGTGGGGGGATCACCTGAGTTTGAGCCTGCCCTGAGCCAAAGCGAGAACTCATCTCTAAAAATAGCTGGGCATTATGGTGGGTGCCTGTAAGTTCCAACTACTGGGAGTCTGAGGCAAAAGAATTGCTTGAGCACAAGAGTTTGAGGTTGCTGTAAGCTATATGCTATAGCACTCTACTGAAGGTGACAAAGTGAAATTCTGTCTCAGAAAAAAAGAAAAATATCTATAGGCCAGGCTCAGTGGCTTACGCCTGTAACCCTAGAACTCTGGGAGGCCGAGGTGGGTGGATTACCTGAGTCCAGGAGTTTGAGACCAGTCTGACCCAGAGTGAGACCCTGCCTCTAAAAAATAAAAAATAAAAAAAAACTAGCCGGGCGCTGTGGTGGGTCTCAGCTACTCAGGAGGCTGAGGGAGAAGATCACCAGAGCCCAAGAGTTTGAGGTTGTTATGATACCACAGCACTCTACCCAGGGCAACTAAGTGAGACTCTGTGTCAAAAAAAAAAAAAAAAAAAAAAAAAGATAGTGATAAAAGGTTCTGCAAAGCAAAAGTTGTCTTTCTAGGTTTTCTTTTGTTGTCATGGGAGGACAGAAGATCTAAGATTTCCATTCTTATTTTTCTGCTTTTTAATAGAAGTGTCTACATGGACCTATGTTGACAGACTTGCAAAGGCCATAGGAAGACACTCACTTGCAGGCCAGAATCTAGGAGATAGCTGTGTAAGATAAACGGTTTTGCCGTCATTTGCACAAGGAGCAGAAATGCACATTTTAAATTGCCGCAGCTTGGGGACTGTTTGGGGCAGAGGCCCAGTGCTCTACTGCTATGGAAGAATCCCGAGGGCATCTTTGGCCAATAACCATGCCAGCTGTTTTCAGCCAGACTGACTCTTCTCCCCAGAGCTGGGCTACAGGAGATGATTTTTATAGACTGTGTGGAGACTCTTAGTCCTTGGCTTCCTGTTGAGTCTGGCCCACGGCTGTACTCACAGGAGGGGGACAGGGTGTTGATTTTTTTGGTCTCCTTGTGCTGGTCACTGTGGGTTGGCTGCAGTCCTCAGTGACCCCAGCTGGCGAGGGCCCATGGGTAGAGAGCACTCAGGGAGGTGGAGTGTGGGGGCTGCTCTGCCCCAGGACATGGTAAACAGCCTCTTCGAGTGTGAGAGAGATCAGACTCCCCCACTGTAAAGGTCGGGGTGCTGGTGGTTGCAGTCATTTCTACAAAGGCCCACCCACCCCCAAAGGAGCTGTTTAGTAGCTTTGCTTCTAGAGTAATAGGCAGTCCCTGGGTTACGAATGATATTTGTTCTGTATGTTTATTCTTTTTTTTTTTTTTTTAGATATTTTTATTTTTTCCAAATTTGTGATGCATCAGGACTGACTGAAATAAAAAATGTAATTGAGTCCCATCATCATCATGGAAATGGTTTTAAGAGAAAACTGGTCAGATGAATATTATTGCTTCCCATTTTCAACCAGTAAATAGTTACCATTGATAAATAGACAGCCATGAGCCTGTCAAGAATGTTCAAGATATATTATATAACACAACATGCCTGTTCACAGGAGGAAACTAGGAAATAAATTATGTGTTCTTCTTGATTTCATCATATAAGACAAGTACAAAGCTCCACCCATGCCTCTGAGAACATTGGACCATGCACCCTTGAAAAAAGCTTTGCCTCCTTCACCACGAAGGATCTTCCTCCAGCAGTCAGTCGTGCTGTTGTACATGATGTTAGTTCCCTTTGCACCCTGACTGCATTGTCATGCGACGGTGAACAGTGTCAAATGGATAGGAAGTCAACCCAACAACGGCAGTGACAGACTGTGCCATCATCCAACTGACGATGGTGTGAGTGTTCTTGGGATCTGGAAGCATTCCCTTTGCAGTGTCATAGATGCTGAGGTAGGCAGCTCGGTAGATGATAATACCCTGGACAGACACGTTGACGCCTTGGTACAGGCCCCCAAACCCATCAGATTTGTAGATCTTAACCAGGCAGTCACCAAGGCCTTTGAATTCCCTTTCCGCTCCAGCTTTACCCACATCAGCTGCTAGACGGGTACGAGCAAAATCAAGAGGGTGCACAAAACACAAGGATGTGGCCCCTGAGGCACCACCTGATGCCAGATTCCCGGCAAAGTAGCGCCCAAACTGGGTCCTCTTGTCCACACCACCCAGGAAGATCTGCTTGTATTTATCTGTGAAGGCCAAGTTGAGAGCCTGGGTGGGGAAGTATCGGATGACACTGGCCAGGTTACCAGGCCAGAAGGACAGGACTCCCTGCTCCTTGGGGATACTGACCACGCAGTCCATAATGCCCTTGTATTGCTTATCCGCGACGATTTGCGTGCCGGCATGCTGCACCTGCAGCAGCAGCTTGACTCGCTCGATGGGCGCTACCGCGGTCTTGGAGATGGCTGTGGCCACTCCACCTGCCAGGAAGTCCTTGATGAAGGACACAGCGGCATCTGTCATGTTGAACGGAAAGAGGAGGCACGCGACTGCAGGACAGGACTAGGCCGAGAACCGGCTTTGATTCCAGGGCTGTGGGCCCATCCAACTCTTCTTGTGCAAATTTAGCAACATCTTCTGTTCCAGTTCATTTTTCTGATAGTTAATAGTAATGGAGTAATAATAATGTCTGTTTAGTCCATAAATTAATGCCTGAATGGATGGATGGTTTATGTGACCCAGATTTGAAGTTGTTTGTCTTGGTTCATGTCCTAAGACTATCATATTAGCATTGATCAATCTGAAGGCATCAATAACAACCTTTCCTTTTACACTCTGAATAGGATACACAACCACTGCCACAGCTCTCTCCAACAAAGCTTCAAAACTCTGCTGAGTGTTGATACCCACACTAGAAAGCCAACAACAAAAACCAGGGTGACTGTGATACCAACCAACAATCATCTCAGGCCTCCCTGTCTGCTTCAACATATCTAACATCTTGACTTGGAACACTGGATCAACTGCTTACATACTGACACCTGTTCCTGACTGTGGCGTGACAAACACATCAATCATTCTGACCATGTAATCATCAACAAATTCTTCAAGCATTAGATTCATAACTTCCATTGGAACTCCAGCATAGCCATGTTTTAACATTTTTAACAGTGCCAGAGAAGAGATATAGACTTGTTCTACTGTGTCCATGGCAGGAGTATCTGTAGGTGGTCCCTGGCCCAAGCCAGGCATACCTCCTCCAAGTCTAAGAGTCTGTCCATATTTCTGATCAGTAATGTTTAAGGTATTAAGCTTCAATTTGTTGAGTTTGACAAATTTCTGAAGACAAAAGCTCTCTGCCTAGTGTAATTTTCCCAAGTATTTTTTTCTCTCTTTCCTGAAGGCAGGCAGAGTCAGGATGTTGCCATGTGGACCCTTGTCTTGCCCCTGTGGCGACACAAATGCGGAGGCAGCAGTGGCAGCTGCTTAGATTCGACCTGCATTGACTCTGTGAACTGGTGATCAGTCAGTCTGATTCCATTCAAAAGAGTTCTCTTTCTTTTATATTCTTAACACTCTTTTCTTCTTATGACTAACAAAGGACTCTCTCCAAAACATTATTTTTAAATCAATGTAATCATTTCACAATGATTCCCTACCAAAGAAGGGAATAAAATGACATGTATTGGAAAAGAAATACAGAAAGCATACATCTCTAGAGAGAAAATCCCAAAACATTAATACTCAAGCAGCCACTGGGGACATTTATAGAAGATTTAGCCTGTTTGTTCTCTGTCCCAAATAAGAGATAGTATTTGTTAAGATTCAGTGTTACACTTATATGTAAGCTATTCGCAATGGACTATATACATGAGGCTTTGAGCTGCCAGAACTTACTCTGATTATTTAAGGAGATAATAAATAGACCAAATCTCTGATTTTGGATATTATTTTTGAGCCCAAACCTAAATTCATTCTAAGGTATGTACACAAGAAAGTGAAGGAAAAATTACCTTATAATAAATAGAAAAGTGATATTAGAGGAAAATTTTCTAATGAAAAGGGGCTTAAATACGTGGAATGGGTGAGTGAGAGTAACTGGACAATCTTTTTGCATAGGATATGGAAATTATAAGGTGCAACAACAGGTATACTGATGGCATAAGCCATTAACTAGGAAAACTTTAAATTTCCCAATATCCTTATTTATATATATTTTTGTTTGTTTCATGATAGGCTGGCTCATGGATTAAGTACAGGTGTATGTTGTAATTAAGTGTGTGTATATAACTATTTAGTGGAGGTGGTGGTGGTGATGTGTATAGTATTACAAAGAGAGGAGATAAATGGAAAAAGGAAGTGAGGGGGAGAGAAAAGAATTAGTAAGTAATCTTAAAGTATATATCAAAATTCTCATTCAGAAACGTAGCAGATTCCATTTCCAGTGTTAGATAGATAATATGTTAGGTTGCATTTAGTGTTAGATATCACATAACTTTACAGTGGTATTGGTATTATTTTTAATAGAAGAGGGATACTGCTATTACTCAGGAAAAAAAGAAAAATATTTTCAGAACTGTGGTGTATTTGCTTGTTGTAGTTTCTTGTGTGTACATCCCAAATCCTTGTTAAATGCATCTGTTCCAATATCCCTCAGCTATGTGTGTAATTCCTGGAATTAATCCTCTTCCCCCTCTATCAACATTTCCATTTAAAATATTTCTTCTGATGTTACACCCACATGCCACACACCAACATATCCATGCCCCAATCCAGTTGTGGGTAGGCACATCATGTTGTCCAAGGATATAGCCAACCTGGTTCCTAAAGCACATTTTGATGTCTGAATCTGAGTGGAGGAATCTTGGTGTTTAGGAGAGTCAAGGATGGGTCCATTATATGATTAATGAACCAGAACCTCACATCTTGCTGTTCTGGCGTCCACTACCGAAGAAACCAAAGTAATGAAGCTGGCAAGGCACTTTTCAGCCTGAAGCATTAAACAGCTGTCTTTACTTTCTAACATCTTTCTGATAACATTATTGCATTGCTTTCTTATTTCTCACTTTGTTCACTACACTGTTTGAATGTTCTGGTCACTACTTACTGAGTGGTACCAAACACCACAGTCCAGACAGATGAGGGCCACAAGACAGTGTGGCCCTAGGACCACCATATGCTCTGTGTCCAGAATGTACCTGTAGATGGAGGGAGCATCTGAGAGTTAGACCATGGAAGTAACAGGGATTGTGTAAAGTTGATGTTTTGTTTTTTCTTGCTGGGTGTTTTATGTGTGGTGACTTGTGGATTTATTTCAATGTATTGGAAACTTTCCATTTTACTCAAGAAATCTGTCCTGTGTTAGAAAGCCTAGATTAAAGAGGAAGTTTCTATAATCTAAAAAAATAAAATATTTCTTCTATATCCATATTGATGAGATGGAGTTCTTAGCCTTTTATGTCAAGTTGACAATTATGTAGTTAAATGGAAATACTTTTCACTGATGGCAATTAATCAGTAAGAATTATTAGTGTCATTGAGATCTGGTCATATCAAAAATTAATTGCTGGAGCAACTGTCCTTATATGGTCAAAAACCACTTACTTAATCCACAAATAAACACTTTCTATGTTGCCATGCCTGCTGATGAAAGTGGGAGGGTCCTTTCTGAGTTTAGCTTCCTGTTCAGGTGAATATTGTGGATAGATTGCAGATAGAGTGCTTAATCCTCTGACCTCATGAGGATAGTTTTCATAGCTGACAAACATTAAATAGGCCATAACAATAGAGAGTATCTTAGGTGTCTTTGGCACTGTTTTTGGTGACAGAGATACATTATTAATTGAAATAGGCAATATTTTTGTTCCTTTCTAAAGCTAACATTTAAGTTGAAAATGGGTAATCAAATCCAATATTAAGATTAAGATAAGTGCTATTGATTAAGATAAGTGTATTGATAACAACAAAGCAGAAAAGACTGGCTCTGTGTGTGTGTGTGTGAGAGAGAGAGAGAGAGAGACGGAGAGACAGAAAGGGAGGATGTTATAACTTAACATAAGGCAATCAGAGATTTCTACAGGTTAGAGAAAGACCTGAATGAGATGTGCAAATTAGCCACGTGGATTCATGAAGTGTAACAGTGTCCAACCCACTGGAGAGCTGGTACACGGAGCTTGAGATAGGAGAGTTATTATTGAGTTCTAGGAATGGCACAAAAATCAAGGCAACTGAGTAATCAAGGGGTAAAATAGAAGTAGATGCAGAAAGTAAGAGGGATTAGATCTTACAGGATCTTGCAGGCCCTGACTAGCTTTGATTTTTACTCTAAATAATATGTGAACCATTAGAGAGCTTAGAGCATTAGACTTACAGTTAACAGAATAATCTTGGACACTGTCTTAAGAATAGTGTTAGTTGGACAAGAGTGGAAATACTATTGTCCCAATATTCCAAATAAGTAAGGCACAAACACCACTCGGGATTGCAAAGAGTAGCATAGGAAACAGTAAAAATGGCTATTTATTTTGAAGCTACAGCCAATAGGATTTATCAATGAAATGGAGTATAAGAGAATGAGTAGAGTCAATCTTGATTCATGGCTTTTGGCTTGAGCATCTGAGAGGGTGAAGTTATTATGCACCGTACAGAGAAGAATGCATGAAATTTGTGCAAAACATCTGAGGTTAAGTGTTGTGTGGTGAATGTGAATCTCAGTGAAATATTCAATATGCAGTTGGAAACTCATAAACTCAAAGAAGAGTTTAACTGTTGATTTAAATTAGAAAGTCATCAGAGAATAGATTATATAGAAAGCCATTAACCTAGTGAGATCATCAAAGGAAGTAGTTAGAGAGGGGGGATAAAAGAAAAGAGATACAAGACTGAGCCCCCGAGTACTCCAACATTAAGACATAGGAAGATGAGGAAAAATGAGCAATGAACCAATTATTAGTAGGGAAGCTAGTGTGGGTGGGTGGAAGAGTGCACCAGGTAGCCTCTCTAGTTCCCCTCAAGTGTTCCCTCTTCCACCAATACAGTGGTGGTGATTATTTATTTATTTATATATTCAATTGCCAAGGTGATCTTCATTCTTTTTACACTTACTATGCCTGTTAAAAATCTTCCTTAGTGCTTACTATGTACCTTGTTTTATCCCTACCCCTAAGAAATCTCCATTCATTATAGTGGGGTGTCCTTTCCGCTTGAAAATTTTGGAATGTTTTCAAAGTTCTTCTGTCAGGACTTCTCATTATTTATATTTTTCTCAATTTTATCCACAGCCTCACTGTCATGTGGCTAATTGTGATAATTCTACTGTTTTTCCCCTCCTTCTACTTATATAGTATTTGAAGTTTGTGGGGTTTTATGTCACTTAGCCTAACTGAAGTTTTGGTTACCAGAAAGGATGTGTTAGTCTCCTTTGGCTTTTATGAATCTTAGGAGAAATTCCCATTGGGTTACATCTGTGTTATTGCTGCAACATGAAATCCCAAGTTGAAAAACTATTCCCTTTGTTTGTACATTTAAATTTGTGTAACCCTTAATTCTATTGTCATATATGAGGTTATGGTCATATTCTATACTTCATACTTTTAAAAATGCCTTTTAATTATCTGAGTTATTCAGAATATGCTGGTCTTATTAATCTAATGCCATTTTGCCCGATCATAATTTATCAGTATCTTAGTTTTCCTTAGTTTTGTTGTAAATAAATTTAGTTTTACTATTCTTAAACATTTTATACCATAGCTTCCCCTGAGCTTCCTGTAAATGGTAAACTTGCTTTATTTAATCTCCACAGTGTAAAAGTTAAAGTTCAGATAAATTAACTCATTGTTATTGTTGAATTTGCTCCCAAGAGTAATGGAGAATGTTACAATAGTGAATGAATTCCTTTTACTTGGTCTGACCAGTGTTCGAGAACTGCAGCCTTTCTTCTTTGTGATTTTCATAACCATTTACCTCATAAACTTGATTGGAAATGGAGCTATATTAGTAGTGGTTATTTTGGAACCAAAACTCCACTCTCCTATGTACTTTTTTCTGGGAAACCTTTCTTGTCTGGATATTTGCTATTCTTCAGTGACATTGCCCAAGGTCCTTGTAAACCTTGTCTCCACTCACAAGGCCATATCTTTCCTAGGCTGCATCACTCAGCTATACTTCTTCCACTTCCTGGGAAGTACAGAGGCCATTTTACTGGCTGTCATGGCCTTTGACCGTTTTGTTGCCATCTGCAACCCACTTCGTTATACTGTCATCATGAACCCCAATGTTTGTATTCTACTGGCAGCTGTGGCCTGGCTCACCAGCTTCTTTTATGCTCTGATGCATTCTGTTATGACTGCACATCTGAATTTTTGCCACTCTCAGAAACTTAATCACTTCTTCTGTGATGTCAAGCCCCTCTTGGAACTGGCCTGTAATAACACACTACTCAATCAATGGCTTCTTTCTGTTGTCACAGGCAGCATATCCATGGGAGCTTTTCTTCTGACTCTTCTCTCCTACTTTTATATTATTGGCTTCCTTCTGTCCAAGAACTGGTCCTGCAGAATACTCCATAAGGCTCTGTCCACTTGTGTCTCCCATTTTATGGTAGTATGTCTTTTCTATGGACCTGTGGGCTTCACATACATTCGTCCTGCCTCAGCCACCTTCATGATTCAGGATAGAATGGTGGCCATCATATATAGTGCTGTCACCCCAGTGCTGAACCCACTGATATATACCCTTAGGAACAAAGAAGTGATGTTGGCTTTGAAGAAAATCTTTGGGAAGAAGTTGTTTAAAGATTGGCAGTAGCACTGCTAGAACAAATGAGACATATCTGCTTTCCAATAAGACTGATTTCCATCACTTTGTAATAAATGTAGAAACTGTAATAAATGATTAGTTTGTTTTATATCTTTCTTTCAGTAATGTTGAGTGTACAATATATTAGGCAGTGCAGTAGGTTCAAGAAACATGGAAATGGGACAGCCACCGTGGCTCATAGCATTTTGGGAGGCTGAAGGGAGAGGATCACTGGAGGCCAGGAGTTGGAGACCAGCCTGAGCAATATAGAGAAAACTTGTCTTTACAAAAAAATTTTAAAAAATTAACTGGGAATGGTGCTGCATGTCTATAGTCTCAGGAGGCTTAGGTGGGAGCATCACTTGAGCTCGGGATTTCACGACTGCAATAAGCTATGATGACACCACTGTACTCTAACCAGGGTGACAGAGCAAGACTCTGTTTCTAAAAAAAAGAGAAAGACAAAATAAATTCCAAAGCCTCATAAACTTTAGTGGGATGAGGGCACTCAATAAAGAAATCCATATGTATATATCTAGGCAATTATGTGCTAAGGAGTTAGGAAGGATAAGGAAGGATGAGGGTAGATATTTGATTATAAAAAAGAATTTGTCTGGTATTTGTCCTGGGTTCCTGGCATGGAGATTCTAAAAGACTTGGAATCTCCTGAGTAACAGAAGTGTCTTTGTTATTAATGAGCCACTGGATCACATTTTAGTTTATTGTTCATAAAGTGACATATGGTAGGCCCCAAGACAGATTCAGAATGGAGAATGATCATTCCAGAAAGACCAATCATCTGATTATAGGTTTGCAGCTTGAGTCATGGTGACGCCAGCCTGACCTCCAGGAGGCTGGAGACAGAGTTCAGCTGCATGGCCAATGATTCACTCCATTGTATCTATGTAATGAAGCCTTAATAAAAGTTCTGAACACCAAAGTTCAGGTGAACTTCATTGGTTAGAAATATTCTCTATGTTTTTGAATGCCTATGTGCTGGCAGGGTAACACACCTCAAGTACAAAAAAGTGTTACATTTAAGACCCTGCCAGAGTTTGCCCAATGCGTTTTCCCCTTTGGCTGTCTCTGATTTGTATGCTTTTCTATGATACCACTGTAGTCCTAAGCACTTTCCTGAGTTTTAGGAGTTATTCCAGCAAGTTATCAAATCTGAAGGTAAGGTAGTATTTCCCCAATGTATAGACAGATGGCCAGCAATAGTAGGGGTTGGCGATTCCCCCTTGTGGCCAGTGTTTGAAATAATAGCAGTTTTGCTGAGGGCTGTGCCCTTAATCTGTGAATTTTGGCCTAATTCTAGGTAGCTAGTGTTAGAAGTCATCATACTTTCTCTTTCCTGCCTCTTACACACACACACACACACACAAACCCGTATACTCACACTATATCAATTTTTCTAAAATTCACAACCTTAAGTGATTCAGAGAATATGGTGATATTATATTATTGAAATCAGCTAATTATTGGTGGAGAAAGACATGACATTTACTTTGAGATGTGATTAACAGAGTATCAGAATATCTGTCAGAGTCAAAATGGATGAAATTACTATAACAGGCAGTAAGGTTCAAATGACAATCAGGGGTTTCTGATGTATATGGACCTATGGTGATGCAAATTGATTATGGTAAATGTCCATACAAAGCAATGAAGATATTGATTGGTTGATTTGTATTAAAACTAGGTTAGCAGAAAGGCTGATATTTGCCACATCAATGAGGATTCAGGATTCCTCTCTCAGTTTCCAGACCTGAGTCAATTTTCAGAACCTGTTAACTGAAGGAGATGCAGGATCCCCTTGAGGAAAGAATCTACAATGTCACAGAAAGTGCATATATGACAACTTTCAAGGATCTATGGCTTTTACTTGAATACTTGTACAGAAATATCATATCTTTTAAGAGTTTTTGAATATACACTATGAGAAACATGGCAACAGACACTAAAATATTTTCATGATTCTCTGATATTCTGGGATTGGGGGATGGTATTGCTATATGAAGTTCAGCTGATAAATAATCACTTGTCTAACTCTATTTCATGCTAACTCCTTTTCACAGGACCATCCATTTGTCATTTTTTTTTTTTTGAGACAGAGCCTCAAGCTGTCACCCTGGATAGAGTGCTGTGGCGTTTACAGCTCACAGCAACCTCCAATTCCTGGGCTCAAGCGAGTCTCCTGCCTCCACTTCCCAAGTAGCTGGGACTACAGATGCCTGCCACAACGCCTGGCCATTTTTTGGTTGCAGCCGTCATTGTTGTTTGGCGGGTCTGGGCTGGATTCGAACTCGCACGCTCAGTTGTACGTGGCTGGCACCTTAGTCCGTTGAGCCACAGACACTGAGCCCATTTGTCATTTTTGAGGTCTCTCATTTCTATGCCAATCTAGGAAAAAAAACCTATGGTAATCACTTTGAAAACAGGTTTAATATGTTTTGATACAAAGGAAGTCAGTAGGAAAGAAAACAAAGAAGGAATTAAGGACTCTGATGTTGGTGGAGAATCCAAGGAGCTCTGGAATCTTTGTTCAGATCTCTTAGTTATTTTATTTTTTTCCATGCCTGGAAGGAATTTTTCCTGGGCCATAGAATGTATAGCTGGACAAAGCAGCAGACAATACCACCAGTCACTGCATGCTGATAAGCACCTTTTGGAAGACAACACAGAATAAATTAGAAGAGGCGGGCACAGACAGCTCCTGAATGGTTGTCATTGGGCACACTAGCCAAAACATTGAGTGTACTTGTTTGATAACCAGTTGCAGCTGCTTCAGTGAGCATGTCTAAACTATAGGATGTCATGAACGGCCACTGAAGTAATCTATTGAAGTCATTGTTTTGTGGAAAGAATGAGAAAGGGTTTCTGAAAATTTTGGGATCTTTAATTCAACCTATTTGATTTCCCTGTATAGCTAGGGGGCTACTTTCTTGGCTCAAGACTTAATTGTGAGAATGGTCTGACATGGCTGTAGGACACAGAACAAAGCAGGTGAGGCGTCGTATTAGAGGGCAGCCCAGGAAGCCAAGAATCATCACAGCTAATGTAGGAAGCAGACAGCAAAGGCAGAATATGCACAAAATCGACACATTAACTCAATAGCTTGATTCATTGGAAAAACTTATCAGCAGAAGAGCTGATAAAATCTTTTTGTATAGCAGGTAGATTTGAAAGATTTTTGGCTTAGTGATTTGCAGAGTCACATGGCATGTCAGTGTCAGGTTGTAACAAAAATATCTTCTTTCTATAAAAATAATAAAATATATATTTAACAAAACTAATGATGAATATGTGTCTGGTACATTTCTAGCAATTTGAAAATATTAAATAATTCAATTCTCCTAACAGTCTTATGAGGTAGCACTTATTATTGACACTTTATAAATTAAGGAACTAAGACACAGGAGGTTTGGTAATTTGCCCAAGACCACACAAAAATAAGTTGTGAAGCCAGGTTGGCTTGTTTCATATTCCATGTGCTGAACCAGCATAGCATGCATGCTAAACCATGCTCATAAAATAAACTCAGGATGATAAAAGGCAAACTACAAAAAGGATAATTTATTCAGGAATAAGTTACTGCCATTATGTTAGGTACTTGGAAGATAGCAGGGAGTTAAATAAATTTTGTCTTGCCTTTGGGGTTCTTAATGTGTAGAGAGCTCTGACTTTATTATATGCCTCCTTTCAAGTGGAACTTTTTCAGATCACAGCTTAATGTGGGCTTGAATAAAAACATTTAACTTTAAACACTTAGTTGATGTATAAAGACATATTAGGCAATACAAAAATTAAAGCCAAAGTTAAATGAGAATTTATCCATGTACAAACTTATTATAGAACTAATGATTAATATAATATAGTATAAAATTATGTAAAGTAGTATAATTCTACATTAACATTTTATGCAATTCTATATTAACATTTTATGCAGTATAATCATAGATTAGTTAGAAATTTCTACTTCATATGGTTTTCAATTACAACTTCAATAACTGTTATTCTGGTACACATTATGGTATAAAAAATATAATATATTAAATTCAAGTAAACAAGTTGTATGCAATGGAGGCCTTTCAGACAAACACAACAACAGCAGTATAATAAAACTAGCTCTCCAGAATTCAAATGAAAGACTTTTCGTATTTATGTTTATATTTCCCAACTAACAGTCATCAACTCAAAGATTAGAAATATTTTCACCACTGAATTTTGTATCTGTATTACAGCTTCTACTTTATCATTTTTTTTTCTTTTTTTGCTTCATCACAGTGTTCAGTGTTACTGTTTAAAGTGATCAGTTTAGGACTGGGCACAGTGGCTCACACCTGTAACCCTAACACTTTGGGAGGCCGAGGTGGGTGGATTGCCTGAACTCAGGAGTTCAAGACCAGCCTGAGCAACAGTGAAACCTCATCTCTAAAAATAGCCAGGTGTTGTGTTGGGCACCTGTAGTCTCAGCTACTTGGGAGGCTGAGGCAACACAATCACTTATGCCCAAGAGTTTAAAGCTGCTGTGAGGGGTCTCAAAAAAAAAAAAAAGTGATCGGTTTGACAGGGATGCCTCTTTGTTATTTAGCTATTTGGTGACTATTTTGCATCTTTTCTAGTTGTCAGTAATTTTCTCTACGATTAGTTCTCATTTGTCTGAGAACTTCATTCAATTTTTCTGTAATCTACTCTTTTCTGGTTATTCAAAGTTCCCAAAACTTTCTTGTGTGAAATAAGATTAATTTAAAAACCTCCAAAAACATTGAGTCTGCCAGAAAGATCTTATTTTAGAGACATTTTGCATATTTTTAATACCTGAATTATGCAGTCTAAATGAGTTCAAGCACTCCTTCCCCAGTTGATGTTTTCTGAGTGGTCAGTCAACTCTGAAAATTTTGGCTACTTCTTCAGAAATACTAGAATCAAATGAACAAAAATTTGTACACTTTTTCACTGCTCTTTGTTCAACCTATCTTTCTGAACTTCCATACGAGAAAAGTTATCTATTGCCTAAAATTTCTACCTTTCATGTTTTCTTTAGAATCAGTCTACCAATGATAATATGTGTGCTTATGAAAATCACTTTGCTTTTTGGAGTAGTATGTTTGAAAATACCCTTATCAATTGAGAAGGGGTGCAAAGCAAGAACAGTAGTAAGAGCTCCCAAACTCTGCAAAGAAACAGGCCTAGCTAAAGTAATGATAATAATCAGCAACTGTCCCCTCATTTACTTAGTAATAATCAGTTACCTCTGTTTACTTCTTTACCCTAGTCATGCATAGTTATCCCTATAGAACATCACATGTTTGGAACCTAGAGGTAGGTTTAGAGATAACTTCCAGGTCCTGCATTTCCAGTAACTGACCCTCCCAGATCAAAGAACTGACTCAACTGGTCTTGGATCCCTCCACCCAAGGAACTGCATTCCAGAGGATCAGCTGACCTATCCAGACAGTGGCCCATACCAAGGACTGATGATTCCACCCTGAAACCAGCCAATTAGCAGACTGATTGCTTTATTTTCTGTTCTCCAAACTGACTTTAAAAACCCTGTCTCCTAATTCTCAGGGAGGTGAATTTGAGAAATTCCTTCCATTTTCTCAATTAGTGCTATGTGGAATAAACTCTTTCTCTGCTGTAAACCCTGTGTGGAATAAACTCTTTCTCTGCTGTAAACCCTGTTGTTTCTGTGTATTGGCTTTCCTTTTGAGTAGTGGGTAGATGAACCTGGTTGGGAGGCAGCATGTTTTTAAAATTTCAATAAGTTTTCTATATTTTTTCTTAGTTTGTCTCTGTTTCATATCAATTAATGAAAAAGAAATGTTGAAATTTTGATATATACTATAGATTTCTATGTTTGTCTCATTGCTCCTATAATTTTTTGCTTCTTATATTTTCAAGCTGTGTTATTAAGTGTATATAAATGTAGAATAGTTATTTTATCTTGACAAACTGACTCCTTAGCACTTTGAAATGTTCTTTATCTCTAGTAGTATTTCTCACTCTGAAATCTACTTTTTTGATATGGATATAGACCATACAGCTTTCTTTTGATTTGAATAATATATCTTTTCCATCTTTTTTTTTTTTTACCTACCTTTTTCTGTCTTTAAAGTCAGTTTATTAGAAGTAGCATATAGATGGGGTGTTTTTAGTTGCTGTATAGTAACTATAGATATTTCTAGGGTCCACGTGATATTTTTATACATGCATGCAATATGTAATGGTCAAACCAGGGCTATTGTGTTATCTATCATGTTAAGCATTTGTCTTTTCTTTGTATTGGGAACATTTCAGTTCTACTCTTCTAGCTATTTTAAAATACATGATATTGTTAGCTATCATCTCTCTGTTGTACTATTGAATACTAGAACTTATTTCTTTCATCTAACTGTATTTTTGGTACCCATTAAGCCAACCTCGCAATAACTCTGTTTTAGCTGAAGTGTTCACACAATTTAATTTAAAAACCCTTGATTAAAGAGGAAGTTTCTATAATCTAAAAAAAAAATAAAATATTTCTTCTATATCCATATTGATGGGATGGAGCTCTTAGCTTTTTATGTCAAGTTGACAATTATGTAGTTAAATGGAAATACTTTTCACTGATGGTAATTAATCAGTAAGAATTATTAGTTTCTCAATATTAAGATTAAGATCAGGTCATACCAAAAATTAATTGCTGGAGCAACTGTCCTTATAGGGTCAAAAACCACTTACTTACTCCACAAATAAACACTTTCTATGTTGCCATGCCTGCTGATATAAGTGGGAGGGTCCTTTCTGAGTTTAGTTTCCTATTCAGGTGAATATTGTGGATAGATTACAGATAGAGTGCTTAATCCTCCGATCTCATGAGGATAGTTTTCATAGCTGACAAACATTAAATAGGCCATAACAATCCATTAATTAATTAATGTCTAGAGAGTACCTGAAGTGTCTTTGGCACTGTTTTTGGTGACAGGGGTACATTATTAATTGAAATAGGCAATATTTTTGTTCCTTTCTTTACAGTAATTACAGAGGAATAAGGATAAGAATGGCAGCAAGTTTCTTATGACAAATTGTGAGAGACAGAGATAAATAGAGGAACATATTTAAAGCATGGAAGCCAAAATATGTCCACTTAAAATTCCATATCCAGAGAAAATATCTTTTGAAAACAAAAGCAAAATACTCTTTTATACCAACAAAAGTTGAAAGAAAATCATTACCAGCAGAACTTTA
Organism: Arctocebus calabarensis; assembly: GCA_963573935.1. Classification (NCBI taxonomy): domain Eukaryota; kingdom Metazoa; phylum Chordata; class Mammalia; order Primates; family Lorisidae; genus Arctocebus; species Arctocebus calabarensis. Next base: position 34,888 of record CAUYON010190403.1, read on the forward strand.
CTAAAAGAAATAGTTAAGGAAGATCTTCAAACTAAAGAAAAATGATACTAGATAAAAATCAGTATCTCCATGAAGAAATACAGTGCTGGAAATGATAAATAGTAGTGTAAGCATAAAAGACATTTTTACCATTTTCAGTACTTTTAAAATAAAGTTGATTTTCTCAAGAAAAAATTTAATGTCTTATACATTACTAAGTAGAAATGAAATGTATGACATTAAAAGCACAAAGTATGAAAGTACACCATTGCATAGATTTTGCAAAATATCTAAAATCATGTTGAGAGAGGATACCTGAGAAGGGTGAGGTCTAGGAGAACAGGTCTTCTCAAGGAGATCACAAGGATACACTTGCAGGGTCCTCTCCATGGTGACTCAGCTCTTGGGAATTTGTAAACTTGACTTCCTGAAACTTGGAAATTTCTAAGTTCTGTGAAATCCTGTAGTGCTATTGGGTTGGAATAGCATCTCCCGCTTGATTCAAACTGGCCAATAAGAAGGGTACCTGTGGGGTGGAACTTTTTGACACTCCATAAAAAGAGAAAGACCAAGCCAGTCGGGGAGTGCAGCCATTTGGAATTCTTCTATGCTGTAAGCTCCCGGCTGGTGAATAAAGCCCTTCCTCTTATAAACCTGGTGTTTGGGTGCTCTCTCCATGGGATCTCATCTTCCTGCAACAATGTAGCATCATGTGAGGAAGATTTGTTGAATTTAAAATGTGTGCTGAAAACCCTAGAGTAACCACTATGATATAAAATAAAAATGTATAGCTAAAAAGGTAGGAGTGGAAATAAAATGGACTCATGCAAGTATTAAAACAATTTTTTTTTAAACAGAAAATGAGGGAAAAAGGGAAGAAGCAACAAAGAACAAATGAGTCAAAAAGAGAGCAAAGAATACAGGATACATTTAAATTCAATTCTAAAAAAAGAGACAAATAAAGTAAGATTTGATACTGAGTGGGGTGCTCAAATATACATATCAACAAGCCATAGGAGGAGGCATGAATATTTATAAAGGGAAATGTGCATTTGTAATAATGCTTTATATCTCTCCCATCCCTTCATGGCTAGGACCTCAGTTTTTTTTTTGAAACAGAGCCTCAAGCTGTCACCCTGGAAAAAGTGCTGTGACATCACAGCTCACAGCAACCTGCACTTCCTGGGCTCAAGCAAGTCTCCTGCCTCCGCCTCCCAAGTAGCTGGGACTACAGGTGACCTCCACAACGCCCAGCGATTTTTTGGTTGCAGCCGTCATTGTTGTTTAGCGGGCCCGGGCTGGATTCGAACCTGCCAGCTCAGGTGTACGTGGCTGGCACCTTAGCCGTTTGAGCCACAGGCACCGAGCCTATGACCTCAGTTTTAAGACGTTTCTGGCATCCCCTTGGTCAAGATGGATCTGTACAGTTAAAAGAGGGCTTAGGAGTTTATTTTTAGTTTCCAGTAGTAACAGAAAAAATACTTTCAGTGTGGGATGTTCCTGTTTGTTTACTTTTTTTTTTTATTAATTCACAGTTGTGTACATTAATGCAATCATGGGGTACATGTGCTGTTTTCATATACAATCTGAAATATTTTCATCAAACTGGTTAACATAGCCTTCATGGCATTTTCTTAGTTATTGTGTTAAGACATTTATATTCTGCATTTAGTAAGTTTCACCTGTACCCTT